>JAMKCH010059637.1:0-95568 GCA_023653785.1 Ophioderma brevispina | reverse complement strand
GTCAGATTTATGCATGGCAATTTTTTTAAATGTTTGAATTAAAGGAAATCATCTAAAATACTGAATTTCAAAATTTCACAAATTGCATTTGTGATTTTAAAATAGTAAGCATCTATAGATGCATTACACACAAGCCTGTGAGATACCATTTGTAATCTGAAACAAGAAGTCGTGTAAAATACATATTTTTTTTCAAAAGAAAAACAAGCAAATTAAAGGCTGACTCATAGATTTTGAAACATTATTTTTTTCTGCATTAATTAAAAACAGTCAACTAGAGCTAAAGATAGTAGTAACCTAAAAGGCTCAATTCCAAAGTTTGAGGTGAAACAGATTTTTTGTTTTGATGCAGTATCCATTTACATGTTGTATTAAAATGACAACAAAATTTTAAGATGGAGGTGAGCTTTTGGACCCAACACCTAGATGGACAATATCTATCGCTCCTCTACCAGCCCTGGCTTGTTAGCTTAATTGGTAAAAGCGGCGTTACTAGCAATACGGAGGTTGCCGGTTCGAGATTTCGAAATATTAATTAAAATAGTCAAATAGAACTAAGTCGCCTAAAATGATTAATTCCAAAGTTAGGCTAAAATAGCTGGGTGTTGGGTGTACTTTTAAAGGAAATTAAAATGTCCATATGTTGCCTGTCTGTTTTGTCATCTTTTGTCTATCCACATAATGTAATGACATAGACCACAGCTGCTACACTGTTACAAAACCATGTCAAAGGTAGCGTTGTCTGATTTTTTATTTTAACAGGTCGGTGGAAATGGAGGGTGGTATAGTTTATTATGATTACGTATTAGGCAAAAAACAGTTTGTTCCAATAGGTATATAGTACCATCTCAATGCAAAATGCACTTTAGAAAAGGATTTTCCCAGAAATGGCTCTATCAAATCAGGCCAAATGGCTAGACAAAACAGTTTAAAATTTTAAAACAATTTCGGATCACTTACATATTTTTTTAAAAATACAACAAGTAAACTTGCGCCATCCCCCTGGCAAGATGGTAGTCTGTAACATGACCTCAGATGACATTTGACCTTGGTCCATGACATCATCCACATATGAATGAACCCCTACTGCACCTTAATCCCAAGTCTGGTTTACATCGGACTTAAACTTTTTGAAGGAGATGCGAAAAACAAAAACCTAACCAAACTGAAACAAACACACATACTGTGTTGTTCCTAATAAACGCCCCTGCTCTAACAAATGCCCCCTACGATTTTTGGATAAAATAATTCAAGAAAATGAGTTAAGCTTACCTAAATCGCATGATTTAATGGCCAGGACTGTCGTAATCTGTATCATAATCGCTATTGTAATCAATGCTTTCTACAAAGTACAAAGTGATGTTCGTGGATTTCATGTGTATAACGACCTCTGGACCCCAATAATCTACAAGGTGATTTCTGTGGTGGGGATTTGTTACTTTCCATTTGTGTGACTGTAATTAAATCGCCCCCTCTTTTGAAAAATGCACCACCTCCGGGGCTGTTTTATTAGGAAGCAATTCGGTATACACACTACGGGCATGCGCGCTTCATAGCAATATCCCTCTCTGTTCTCAAGCCAGGGAAAGATAATAAAAATGAAATTTTTCTATCTCTGAGGCATTTTTGTCTTAAAAATGCAATTTTTTCCCAGTAACAAAGAAATGAAATGCGGTTAAAAGGCTCAAAAATTAAAATATACACTGCCTGCTGGAAACGTTTTGCCTACTGAATGCACATGTATGCCCACAGCCAGCAGGGGTCCCATCTCCTGTGTACGAAAATGGTTGTATTACCAATACCATTTTATTCAATGCAATGCAATGGGTGACACAATCATGACCCTAGTTTCTAAATATGCGGCCGTTTTTAAATCCCTAATTATGGTAAGTATAAATTCCAATTACCAGCCCCGATGGCCACAATCATTGCGCAGTATTGCAAACCAGAAATTACTGCTCTCTCTAGAAATTATAATTCATGTTGACCAAATTATAAATTTCCAAAAACCACACATGTAACTGCAACACGGCTAGAAAATAAAAATATCTGTACTCAGTTTCTTCAAAGTGTTGGGGAAGAATATTCAGAGTTGAGGAATAGCGAGTGAGTACTTATCACTTAATTATTTGTTTACATTCAAATAGACCAGGGTAGATATTCAGTGTTCAAAGACAACATTTATGTGATACTCAGAACACACAACAGTGGGATTAAAAATAACTTTTGACAAGAGATACGCACACCTCGTTAAGCGCAAGCTACACATTGAGGTTTGGGCTTGCTTTGACCAATACGCATTCCAGTGGCGGCACCAGACCTCTTTTTATGGGTCGGGGGGGGCGGGAGGAAGGAAATTGTTAAATTGGGGGACAAAATATCAAAATTTTGTAGATTTAACCAATTGTTGCCCCAAATCGCAGAGATTTGTCTAAAAATTTGGTTGATTTTGGTCCCAAATCTCGCATTTTGGCAGACAACCATTTTCTTTCGTGTTTTGGGGGGGACTGGGGGGGGGCAGAAAAAAAATTAGGGGGGGCAAATGCCCCTTTCACCCCCCTCCCCTTTCAGGTTTTGACCACATATTATTTTTTCTAACTATTTTAAGTCATGCAGGTCAGATTGAAAAGTTTCCATATCATTAAACAAACTTCCTGAAATTTTTACAAAATTTAAATCAAGACATTTTGTTCTCACTCAGGCTTATGTACAAAATTTGATTTTGACCAGTAGTGTAGTTTGGACACAAAGGCAGTACCTTCAGAATGGGACCCAGGCGGTGGCGGCCAAGCTTCATTCATAGCGCAAAACTGCCGAACGAGTCATTGGACGAGCCTGAACAGTGACCGGAATTTGAAGTCACTGTGCGCGTTTATAAATAGATCAGTGAGTAGCGAGTGGGAATTCCCGTACAGACCCGCGACCGATCTAAATTGCCTTGCTTTAGTCGGTGGTGCATAATTGTGCTGCAAAACTATCAAATCGTTTTAAAGACCGGACATGAGAGGATTGCTACATGCAGGTCAACAAATCATTCCACGGTGGTGCATAGGCTACCTGGTACCGGGCCTGGTACATGGTCCGCAGCTATAAATAGCGGTGACCCTGCGATTGAACATGAGGTCAAACAAGCCTCGTTCAAAATGGATCCCGTTTGTACCGTTACTCATACAAAAAAAATACTTACACTGGAGTTGATTCTTCAACTCCAACGGATTTTGAGTGGAAAAATATTGATATTAAACATATTTTCGACTTTAGAATATTTGTCAAGTTTTCGTGATTACGTGCTAAACCTATGGGAACGGCAAAAACGACGCTATCTTGGCCACCCCCCTGATGGGACCCTTAACCTACAGCCTGCCTAGATTACAAAAAGATTTTTTTTCAAAATGCGTTGTTTCTAGAAACAATGTAATGTCATTTAAAGGTACAACGACAGATTTTGGGGCACCCATATATTGTGTCATATGTAGTGATTTCATATAGATAAGACCCTCCGATAGGTTTCTTGCCTTGTCTTTAATTACGGAAATGCATTGAAAGTAAAAACAAAGGCATTTTCATTTGATTAATTCCAATATAAAAACATAGGCTGAATTTAGTAATTTGCTCCTATACGAAAATAGAAATTTCACAATTTTTGTAACAAAGAAATATTTTTCAGCTTATTCCTTTCACATGGGTACTTTTTTGGTGCAAAAATTTGAATTTTCATATTTTTAGAGACACCTGTTATGTGAAATCTCTCAATGCACCTTTAAGTTCTGAAGAAAGTAAATTCTGATTTTTTTTGTGCATATTTATGTACATTATCAGGTTTTGACCAGTCGGTAGTCTAGTTTGAACACTATTGGGCAGTACCAGAACGGGACCCTTAAAACTTACAGCCTGCCTCGAATGTGTGGTTTCTAGAAACAAAGTAATGTCATTTAGATTTTGAAGAATGTGAAATCTTACTTTTTCATGCATATTTATGTACAAAATCAGGTTTTGGCCGGCTTAGACCACTTTTAGGTGGTCAAAACCAGTTTTAAACCGGATATAGTAAAAAAACTACACATTACACACTGTGACACTTTTAGTAATTTAAAATGAGAAAATGGCATGCTTTCATCATAATTAGTGGATAAAAATAAATTTAATCTAAATTAGTGGATAAAAATAACCATTAATCTCCGAGACACTGATTACAATAATTGCTTTAATTTGGCAAAATTAAATGATCTCCAAGGAAATCTGTCACAATTATTACCACCAAGGTTTCCGTTTTAATTGTCATTTCTTTCAATTGGGCGTAACCCTGTCAGAAACCTAGTCACCATTGAAAGATTCACTCTTCATTCGGTGTGCTATTTTTATTTTTAGATTAATGACAACACATGCCTTTCACACAATTTTCCAAGAGAATGAATAAAATCATGTTGGATTTAACTTAACAGAGCGTCACTGTGGGACTTCTTTTAACCCTAACCCGGACCGGGTGGTTTTGCCGAACATTGTCCCAGATGCAACGAGAAGCATTCTATTTTTTTTTAACGGCCCAGATGCAATGAGAAATAAATTTTGCGTTTCATTGCATCTCGGACCTTTTCCCGGCACAGGAATAAGTAGCGTACAGTCGTTAATGGCCGAGATGCAATGAGAAACATCGCGTCATTTTCGGAAGACGTCCCAGATGCAACGAGAAACATCGCGTCATTTTCCGGAAAGACGTCCCAGATGCAACGAGAAGCATCGCGTGCGAATGCAATGAGAAGCATTGCACCTTCTGCGGGCAAACCGTCCGAGATGCAATGAAAAGCATCGCATCATTTTCTAGGAAAGACGTCCCAGATGCAACGAGAAGCATCGCGTCATTTTCCGGAAAGATGTCCCAGATGCAACGAGGAACATCGCGTCATTTTCCGGAAAGACGTCCCAGATGCAACGAGGAACATTGCGTCATTTTCCGGGAAGACGTCCCAGATGCAATGAGGTGCAATGAGAGTCATTTTCGCGACAAAAAATAGTTGTTGATGGCCGAGATGCAACAAGAAACATTTTCCGACCGGTACCACGGTTTCGTTGCCTCTCATTGCATCTGGTGCGGGTTAGGGTTAATGAGTTGAAACTCCCTCCTGTAAATGACTGAAATAGCTCAAAATAACCATTTTTTTTTGCACAGAAAATCACCAATTTGACTTTTCATCAAGCTCCTTGTCCATTTTCTGTCCTACCTTCATATGAAGCTGGTATTAACTTTAGACATGGAGTAGTTAAAAGGTGCATGTTCCGATCGTCTTTGGAACCCCCAGATTTACCAGGAAGTAGTATCAATTTTGATATTAGATGAAAGGCCATATTTTTTTCATCTCATTGTCATCTGAATGAGCTCAAATCATTTCATTCCCAAGAAGAAAACCAAAAAAATGCCATTGTAAGGTAACCATCACTATTGGCCACAGTATTGCCAGTCTCTCAATCAAGGAGGAACACATAGACTTAAATCGAAACAACACTTTAAACCGGGTTAGTCCTTTAAGGAGAGACTACTTTCCTTTAAAGGAGAAACCCGTACAACAAATAATATATAAAATATACTCTAATTTACAAGTATTGACCACATATCGAGTGTTTCATCGAAAAACGGAAATATATTTATATCTAACGGCCGAAGCCGAGATGCTTGTTCACCATGTAGCGCCAAAATGTCCCTGTTTGTCATTAGGTTGGGGATTTCAGATGGATATGCGGAGGTCCGAGCAATCAATCAATGTAGTTAAAAAAAGGGGCCGGACGAACCTGTTTTGCATGGTAACTTTCCAACCATGTGACGTCTGAGACACTTGGGTCAATGGCACGATGACAGTGACGGCAAATCGTGCGCGGCGTTGGGCAACAGAAATGAAATTGAGGGATATCCCATATATCTGTGCTTTGGTCTTATGCTCAGGCCAGGGTCTGTTTTGTACTGCATAAGAAGCTTGGTGTAGGTGCCATCCAGTCTATCCTGAAGCTCTTTCTCATGGCCAGGTCTCAGATCCATATAAAAGGATACTCTCTACAAGGACTCTAAAGAATTTCAGCTTGGTTGAATTGGAGATACCACGATTGCCAGAAGTGGTGTAGTTTATGAGGCATTCCAAGCTGGTCCATTTGAGTGACAGAAGTCTTTCTTGCGTCGGCAACATAGGACCCAAGGATACTTGAAGTCCTTGACCTCTTGCCGTTGGTACCATCTGCTGTGCAATGGTTGATGATCATCTTCTTCATTGACAGTATATATTCAGTCTGGCATTTAGATGTAGGCCGATTTGTCTGCAGCATTCTCAAGTGAGTAGAGATCTTGTGCACCACATATCAATCAGCTGTTAGAGTAGATCATCTGCGTAGTCAAGGTCTGTAGATTGTGACTTTGGTGACGTCTAGAACGCTTGGGTTTGATGGCGAGTCTTTGTCGTTCATGATGTTCAAGACTCTGTCGGAGGATGTAATCAACCACGACTACAAAGAGACAGGGCGCAAAGAGTATCTCCTGGAGGATTCCAGTAGTTGTTAGGAACTTCTTTGTTGGCCATCCATGGTCTGCACAAAAGCTATATGGGTTATTCTACATGATGGCAATGCCTGCCAGTCTAATATGGGACACCGTAGTTGGAGAGAATATGCAGCATTACTCCCATGTTTACACTGTCAAAAGCCTTGGAAAAATCTACAAAACACAATTGAAGCTTTTCTCTTGGAATTCTCAACTATTCTATGATCCTTAGAGGGCAAGAATCTGAGGTAGTGTTGATCTGCCTTGCGAAAACATTCTGGTTTCCGTCTGAGATGGGATCTATGTGTGGATGATGCTGTTGAGCAGCATGGAGTTGTAGATACGTAGAGGCCAATGGTGACAAGTGTGATTCCTCTGTAGTTTTGGGGTGGTTGGAGTCGCTTTCTTTGGTAGAGGAATGATGCATGTGTTGAAAAGGCAGATGGTTTTGTTTCCCGGTAGGTGTTGTTACAAAATTCTAAACAGGGTGATCATGGAATATTGGATTCTTCCAGATACTGCAGGAATGTTGTAGGGACCAGGTGTCTTGGTGTTCGTCAGTTTCAGCCAGAATTGAAGCTCCTCTATAGTGAAAGGTCCAGTATGGATGGGAAGGGCATCTGCCTATTTGATTGAAGAACGGTCATCAAGGTAGTGTTATTCTGAACTGGCTTGCCAAGTAGAGAACTTAAAGTGCTGAAACCCACGTGTCAAGGCGCTCTTCAGTGTCACCCTTTTGAGTTCTATAGGTGGGGAGCCTTCTTATCGGTAAGCTCCCTCAAGGCCTCCCAGGCAGCACAGATCTTGTTTTCAAGATGTAGGGCGTCAAGTACTTCAGCCTTACACTTAACATGCTCCTCAACATGCTCAAGCACCACATTGTAAGATCATTCAAGTGCGGCCTTAGCAGCATCAAGGTTCTGTGGAGCTTCTGGTGGATTTAGTACTTTCCTTCTTGGCTGCAGACTTCAATTTTTCTCTGGCTTTGCTGACTTGTCGTTTGAGGGCCAAAGGCAGTAGTCTTCTCCTTTCTTCTAGGTAGCTCTCCAATTTTACCTTTCTTTGTTGGTGAAGTGAGGACATTAATACTGCGCTGAGTCTTGTATCATGCTCATCAACAAGAGTGTTGAACTTTTTATGTGCTGCTACAGTATTCTGCTCACAAAGCTTTGGTAATCCCCCACTACCTTCCTCAGTCAATGTTTCATGGGATATTGGGGAGGTGGTGTACTTGACGATAACTTTCTGGCTCCTGCAAGAGCACAATTCGTGATCAGACTAACAGTTCATCAGTGTTGTAGGCTCGTGAGTTCTTAATGCTGTTAATCCCACTTCTTCTGACCAGAATTATGTTTTTTAGCCGTGGGACAAGTTCTCCATTTGGGCAGCGGTGTGTCCACAGTCTACCGAATGATTTTGAATTTGGTATTGGGGGCAACAAGGTTAAATGTTCCATGAAGTCTTTCATGTACATTCCATTTCTGTTAAGACCGTTGTTGCCAAGTGAAACAGCGCGTCGTAGGCCCAAGCTTAGCCTTGTAATCTATGATTAACCATAACAAAATGAAAAACATTTGTTGACCAGCACTATTTAAAATTCGCTCTGGTGTATAACATGTTATGCGATACTGTCAGCACGGTTGCGTCATACATGACATAGGAAATATATCATATGAAAGCGTCACATGTGAGTGGATACGCTACTGTGATGTACCATACGCTAAACACATACATATCCATATACACTAGCGCGAATTTCAAATAGGGCTGGTCAGAAAAAATGAATTCATTTTAATGGTTAGTATAATTCAGATTATCATGAGACCACTCAATATGTGTTCAATAAGTATTTTTATAGCGTATATGTTAAGATATTTTAGTACGGGTTCTCCTTTACGGGGTTTGGATCATATATATTTCCTGCGCATCATTTTCCTTCAAACTTTACAGAAAATACGGTTTCATCGATTAAGAAAAAAATCGGGGGGTCACCAAGGTGTTGTGAGACTGAAACCCTGATAAAAAACATTTTTTGCAAAAATATGAACTACGAGGTCTTATGAAAAAATATTTTTTTTCATGAAACATTTCTGGGTATAGCAAAAAGGTTAGCTCGAAATGTTTGCAGTTATTTTTTATATAAATTGCGCACTCAACTGAGCTTTCTAATTAAACAAAAAATATATGGTATGGAGACTTTTGAGGAATTCATCCGAATAATCCTTATTTTTATGAAAAAAATGAACCCCAGCGACATCTAGTGCGTTTAGCACCGGCAATAAACACAAAAATATTACGCAACCATCTTCACCGTGCGCTCGGATTAAAGTATGTTTTTATCTTGCGTTAAACACTTACTCCGCATTCAACACTTGTGGCTGCAGAAGGCATTTCAGCAGATTTGGGGCTTGTGCAAAGTGGATGCAACATTGTGTTAAAGTGAATTAATAAAGTATGCACTTTAGGGAGCACAAGTTTGAGATTTTGGTATCATAAGAAATCTCTTAATTTCT
This sequence comes from Ophioderma brevispina, assembly GCA_023653785.1. Classification (NCBI taxonomy): domain Eukaryota; kingdom Metazoa; phylum Echinodermata; class Ophiuroidea; order Amphilepidida; family Ophiodermatidae; genus Ophioderma; species Ophioderma brevispina. The sequence continues at coordinate 86,535 of JAMKCH010059637.1, read as the reverse complement.
TTTTAATAATCCTGATAACATTTTAGGCCCTGAGAAATTCTTCCTTCAAATAGTATGAAAAAAAGTCCCCTTAAAGTCCATTCATACTTCATTGCACTGCAGTGCAGTGGAAATAGATGAAAACCATCTTTGACTCAACACAGCAGCAGTACAGTGCAATTTGAACTGTATAACTGCTGCATTAAAGGCTGACTCAGATTTCCTGATGAGGGCGCACTCAATTTTCAAACAAATCATGTTTTTTGCATACATATTTATATGCTTGTCCATATACTAATCACTGTGTGAAATAACTACGCTCAAATCAAAGTTCTTCATATAGAAAATCACAACTTTGTTATAAAATTCCGAATTGGGAATTTTCGTTATACACGGTATCCTACGGCACTGTTATACTGTGCATAAATGTTAACCGCATGAAAATGAAAAATCCAATTTACCTCAAACTTTACTTTGAAATTAAGCACTTTAGGTGACTACCTTTAGTTCCAAATGACTATTTTCAATTACTACACAAAAAAATCATATTTCAAAATCTCTGAGTCAGCTTTTAAGTCAGAGATGGTTTTCATCCATTTTTGCTGCACTGCATTGAAGTGCAGTGAAGTATGAATGGACCTTAATGCGGTCGACTACACCTTGACCACATATAATGTTCTATTGGGATGTATAAACCATCCACTGAAGAAAGTTATCTCAAAATCTGGATCTGGGTATTTTTTGCCCTTCCCACCTACTCTATATCCATCGCTTTATTTCACAAAGGGAAGAAAGCACATGATATAAGGTGAAGGGTATAATGAAATTATGCCATTTGTTGTTGATATGGTTCCCCAGGGGGAGGGCGGCCAAGAAATCCAAATTTCAGACGTCGCCATTGGTTTAACACGTAAAAGCGAAATCTTGACGAAAAATTCTGAATTTTTTATATATTGTCAAGGAAAATTTTCTTATTCCAAAACGTTGGAGTTGAAGAATCAACTCCACTGGAAGGGTTATTTCTGATTTTTTGTATGAATAACGAACGAGGACGAGGTCGTATGTGGGTCATGGGAACACCCATGACCGACCCACATCAAAGCACCCAAACTGGTTTGTGGTTTGCACTCAGTATTGCTGTAATTTCTTTTGACATTTTTGGTAAGTTGCTATAATGAATGAGGCTTGACCGCCACCACCTGTAGTTCCCTGTGAATTAGAAAACATGAAAACAAATTGGACCACCTACCTGCATCATAAACACTTTCACATACACTCATCCCACTCCCACACACCCATCCACACATCAAATTGCATAATTATTTCAACACATCAACAAATTAAAATAGATTTTTACAATACCTAACTTTTAACAAAACAGAAAGCATGCATTAATGACCAAAACTTATAATGGACTGACAATGGACATAACATAGCTCACATGCAACTCACAAACAACAAATGGTTTTCAAAATGCAACATATTATGGTGAATTGTACAAGGTGCATAAAATTAAAGTTGAAAAAACCCACAAACAAAATATGCTGGCACTACAAGAGGTCAAAGGTCACCGCATAATGAATGTTCATCTAATTACTAACATCTCCCAGAGTTGCCAGAGGGACAAAAATCAATGAGAATAAGGATTGCATTGTTCAATTAAGAATTACAACCACGTCAGTTCCTGCAAAATTCAGGTTGCAGGCGACATGTGCCACGACAAGTTCCTGGGTCAAGATTTGACATTCTGAATAAGAGGAATTTGCACCAGTAATTGCATATTATGTTTTTCAGAATCTTTCATACTATACCTTTATACACAGCTTAACCCTAACCCTGACGTCGGTTTCTAGGCCTATCTCCCGGGCGGAGGAACTGAAGGAGTGAGGGAAGAGGGAACAAGAAAAGTCGAAATTCGGGTGGATTCGAACCCAGGGCCCTTTGGGCCCCAGCCCCATGACCCGGAATAGCACGCTACGGCGGTCTCGCTGGCCCGGTCAGTGATTTCGTGCCCATGTGAGTCTTGGTTTGATGACGTCATCGCTACTTTCTGGACTTAGTGCATTTTTCTCAATTAACACAGTGAGTTTTGGTGAGATTTAGCTGTGCTAGGGTTAATGTACAATAAAACCATGTACCTGTGACATGAGTTTTTGAGATCATGACATGAGTTTTAAAAGACCAGGACATGAGTTTTTCTTTGAGGTTTCTGATTGGCTGAAGTAGTCTAGGGATGTTCCATTTCTTTGGGGGTGGTGTCATTATATTGGGTTTTGCCGTCTACTGTTTGAAATGTTGTGGGTGGTTCTTGGTGTCTTCTGGTTCCATTTCTTAGGTGGTTCCTGGTGTCTACTGGCTCCATTTCTTTGGTTTTCATGTTGTCAATGGTTTCAATTTATTTGATACTTCCTGGTGTTCACTTTTAAAAATATTGATAGTTACCATGTGGTGTTTATACTTTTCACTAATGTTATAGGATCTAGTTATTCTAAACTTTGAAGCCAAGTTCAAGTCAGATTCTGAAAACATAATAATGATAATATTGGATGATTTTTATCGCAGGATACAAGAATTTATCAGTCTCGCTATGATTTTGAAAATATTGCGCTCGTCGCTCCGCGACTCGCACAATATTTTCAAAACTCATAGCTTGACCGATAATTCTTGTATCCTGCTCAAATCATCCAATATTATATCAAACCCTATCTCAAGACCCATTCTTATGGTCACAAATGCTGCAACCGAGTTGGTTGTGATCACTTCTCGAAAAAATGTTTATTTCCCCGGAAGGAGATTCTGATTTTGAAAAAAAAAATTCCTGCGTGGTCAGTTGGTTTCATTTTCAAAAGTTTCCCGCGAGGCATGTGTATTTTCTGGGAAGGAGCTTCCCAATTCCTCACTTTTTCGAGCCATGATTATGATCTTGCCAGGATGGTTAAATCTCTAGCTTATAATTAACAGATGATCAGAGAAGAAAAATCAAAACATCACAAAGAATCAGCTTTCAAGTGAATTTGCTTGTGTTGATGCAAGTGGTCACACAAGTTGAGCGTTGCAAATTGTTCCGAAACACAGAGGGCTTTTGTTGCAATCATGTGTATCATGTTAAAGGCTGACTCAGAGATTTTGAAATATAATTTGTGTGTAAAAATTGAAAATAGTCAACTGAAATAAAGATAGTCACCTAAAATGCCCAATTCCAAAGTTTGAGACGAATCGGATGTTACGTTTCAGCCAGTAAATATGTATGTGACAGATGCATAGGATACTGTGTAAAACAAATTCCGATCTGAATTTTATACCAAAGTTGTATTTTCTATATGAAGACTTCGATTTGAGCTTAGCTATTTCACACAGTGATTAGTATACGGACAAGCATCATGTATCATCAACAACCCAAATTGTATGAAAAATGAGTGCGCCCTCAATCGGGAAATCTCTCGTTGCACCTTAATAAATGCCCCCTCTGGTAACCACCTTATATTTTATACCGAATGTTCCAAAAATAGCCAAAGACATGTCCCACAAGTATACACTGATAATCATTGCTTTAAATTTACAAAATTGGTGACCGATTTGCCGGCCTGAAAGTGGTTAATATGGCTCACTGAGTGTTTTCAAATCAAAGAGTAGACACCATTGATCAAGTGCAGATTTTAACAAAAATATCAGCTGTACTTATAAAAGTGAATTAAATATAGAAATAGGGTGTGGCGGGTTTTCTTTTTCTAAATTTAATGTTGCAGCTTTGTTAAAAAAAACATATGTGACAACAATTTGGGCAGTAAATTCAGGAAGTGATTTTTGTTTTGTTTTCTTTAATAAAAATCTCTTCTCTTCCCAGATATCAAGAGGTCAACTTTATTTTTAGTAAATAAATGTCTTTGAGCTTGAACTAAAATGGTTTAACTGCAACCCAATTTTCATTGATTCTGTCCCAAATCATTTAACAAATCTGAACACCCACATTGATAATAATGAGAACATAAGGATTTTTCAACTGAATCTGGTAAAAGTTCACTCATTTAGTTAAACTTGAAATATCACTCAACACTACAAAGTATAATTCTGATCTACTTGTTATTTTGGGGTTAAATGAGTTAACTCTAACAAGATTCAAGAGAGGTTCCACGTGTCATAATTCTTGTGTGTGTGTGTGAGTTTGTTTTCACCGACAAACGAGGACACATCCTTGACTTTTACCCCATAAACCGAGAACACACAAATTTTCGAGGACGTCCTCGGTTGGCAGACAGTGCCATAGAGACATAAAACTGTGTTAAAACCAATAGGTAGGGGGGTCCGCAGTTGTAGGTCTACAGTCATGTCTGCACTTCTCCGTGAAAAGTCAAATTTCTGTGTAAAAGCCCACGGTGAGGCGATTAACTGTCAGATGTGTGTGTGTCCTCAGTTCTGCTGTGAAAAGTCAGGTCTTGTACACATGTCCTCGGTTGTCGGTGAAAACGTGTATGTGTGTGTGTGTGGTGTGTGTTGTGTGTGTGTGTGTGTGTGCATGGATGTGTGTGCTTGTTGTGTGCATGTGAGTGTGCATATGTGCAATAGAGGTTTAGTGTGCAATATGATAGATGTGCCTGAAAGTAGGAAATATGGTGTATGCGCACATGGTGTAATCCCTATGTGATGTGTAGCATGGGTGTGTGTGTGCGCACGTGCACGCACATGTACTGATATTACATACCATGTGGGGACATTTGTCTTGTAAAGACGTTAACATTATGGAAAGCGTAATAAAGGACGCACACCACTAAATAAACGTTCCATTGAAATACACGTAAAAATACCACATCGCGACCTTTGGTTTGCACCATGCATGACAATATTTTGAATGTTTTGAATCCATTTCTCTATAGAAACTTTCAAAGGATTTGCAATTTTGTATATAATTCTAGTAGAGATTTTAAGAAAAGGGCATATGAACAGCACCACCACTATTTTGAGCCGATGTGTACAACTCATGGCCGCTTTCGACCAGGGCCGGAGGTCGAGGGCCTAGTTTCTACACAGAATCGAGTTCCAAAAAATTTTGTGATAATCTCAGAGATGATCAAGCTATACTCGTTCACTTTTATTAAAGTATACCACCCTCACTGGAAACTTGTCCCCAAATGGCTGCAAAATACCGCACACGTTTTGTTATTTTTCCCAAAACTACCTACCATTCCCCAAATGTGGAGTGATTTAGTGTTGTGTGCCCATATAGCATTGAACTTTATTCCACTAAAGACAGCCCATCACCCAAAGCAGTTTAATAGTTGTCTTTAAAGTGGCTCACAATTTTTTATTTAAGCCAAAAAATTAAGCCAAAAAAGCATTTACTTAAAAAACAGTATATTTATTCTATAGTGTCAAAAACTGTTTTGACAAGGCACAGAATTATGTTTGTGGTGTTTGTATGTGTGTGTGTGTGTGTGTGTGTGTTGTGTGTGTGTGTGTGTGCATGGATGTGTGTGCTTGTTGTGTGCATGTGAGTGTGCATATGTGCAATAGAGGTTTAGTGTGCAATATGATAGATGTGCCTGAAAGTAGGAAATATGGTGTATGCGCACATGGTGTAATCCCTATGTGATGTGTAGCATGGGTGTGTGTGTGCGCACGTGCACGCACATGTACTGATATTACATACCATGTGGGGACATTTGTCTTGTAAAGACGTTAACATTATGGAAAGCGTAATAAAGGACGCACACCACTAAATAAACGTTCCATTGAAATACACGTAAAAATACCACATCGCGACCTTTGATTTGCACCATGCATGACAATATTTTGAATGTTTTGAATCCATTTCTCTATAGAAACTTTCAAAGGATTTGCAATTTTGTATATAATTCTAGTAGAGATTTTAAGAAAAGGGCATATGAACAGCACCACCACTATTTTGAGCCGATGTGTACAACTCATGGCCGCTTTCGACCAGGGCCGGAGGTCGAGGGCCTAGTTTCTACACAGAATCGAGTTCCAAAAAATTTTGTGATAATCTCAGAGATGATCAAGCTATACTCGTTCACTTTTATTAAAGTATACCACCCTCACTGGAAACTTGTCCCCAAATGGCTGCAAAATACCGCACACGTTTTGTTATTTTTCCCAAAACTACCTACCATTCCCCAAATGTGGAGTGATTTAGTGTTGTGTGCCCATATAGCAGGGGTTCTCAATAGGCGGCCCGCGGGCCAAATCCGGCCCGCAAACCATTGATTTTTGGCCCTCGACTTGCTCTAAAATATAAAGGGAAACATAAGAATTTCAGGTGTTTTTGGCCCTCAAGTAGGGCACTTTCAAACATATTTGGCATTCTCTGGCCCTTCAGCTAATATAATTGAGAACCCCTGCCATATAGCATTGAACTTTATTCCACTAAAGACAGCCCATCACCCAAAGCAGTTTAATAGTTGTCTTTAAAGTGGCTCACAATTTTTTTTTTTTTTTTTTATTTAAGCCATTTTTTTTTTTTTTTTTTTTTATGAACAGCACCACCACTATTTTGAGCCGATGTGTACAACTCATGGCCGCTTTCGACCAGGGCCGGAGGTCGAGGGCCTAGTTTCTACACAGAATCGAGTTCCAAAAAATTTTGTGATAATCTCAGAGATGATCAAGCTATACTCGTTCACTTTTATTAAAGTATACCACCCTCACTGGAAACTTGTCCCCAAATGGCTGCAAAATACCGCACACGTTTTGTTATTTTTCCCAAAACTACCTACCATTCCCCAAATGTGGAGTGATTTAGTGTTGTGTGCCCATATAGCATTGAACTTTATTCCACTAAAGACAGCCCATCACCCAAAGCAGTTTAATAGTTGTCTTTAAAGTGGCTCACAATTTTTTATTTAAGCCAAAAAATTAAGCCAAAAAAGCATTTACTTAAAAAACAGTATATTTATTCTATAGTGTCAAAAACTGTTTTGACAAGGCACAGAATTATGTTTGTGTTTGTATGTGTGTGTGTGTGTGTGTGTGTTCTGTGTATGCGTGTGTGTGTATGTGTGTGTGCATTATAGGGTGCACTGCTATGCCTGCACATGTACACTGCAAACTACAAAAATGGAACCAACGCACCACAGGAGCTCGTTCGACGCAGTGTCTTGTGCCTGTTCCTTTTGATGAGGTGTGTCGAATCGTCCTCAGCAATATTAGGCAACAGTTTGACTTTGTCAAAGTTGTTGCCATGGGTGCCGTGACTGGTGCCGTTTTCCCCCACCCCCGTTGACAGAAACCTGTGATACATGCGTGCAGCTGCAGCGGTGGGGCCCCCATGGCCGCCCCCTTTTGTGCGCTCAAGTGACATAGTTTTCATTCCTACATTGAAGAAATAGCAAAATAAAAAAGAGAAAGAAAAGAAAAACAAACACCAATCATGCAGATACCATAGCCAATCACAAGCAGGCCTGTATGCAGGGTTGCACCCCCCCCCCCCACAAAAGGGTCAAAAGGTCAACTTTTTGCTGAATTTTTTGATAAAAAGGTCCAAAATTAAGCAAAATCCACTGAAAGTCCACTTTTTGGTGATAAAATGTTCAAAAAGTCCAAAAAATGGACCATTTAAGGGGGTTAGGTCCACTTTTACCCAAAAAAGTCCACTCTTTTGAAAAAAGGTCCACTGTTTCGAAGTCCCCCCCCCCAAATAAATCCTGCATACAGGCCTGATCACAAGATGACAGGGAGAACAAGATAATGGGGAGAAACATGCATGCATAAAATCATAGTATTGAAGGCAGAAATGGTGCATTCAAAAAGATGAAAAAGGTTGACAAGCAAAATGATGGGAATTTAGAAAATTATTGATACCATAATTCTTAATCACGGGTACAAAATATCAATTTGAAAAGCTATTGTAGTAATAAGTGATGTTACAATAATTTACCTAATATTATGTCAATACAGGTTTGGGTGTGGGGCTTGCACGTGGAGGGGTTTAAGCTGAGGGGATGGGGTGTGGTGGGCTTACTGTTGTAAACAAATGGGTATTTGGGATGCAGTTTGAAGGACTCTTAAATTATTATCTTTCAGGTGTGCTACGCCTGGGGGTTAAAGCTACTATTAGAGATTTTGTTCAATGTAATCAAATTTTGCCTCCAATTTTGTTTGAAATTGTTATGTAATGTAATAAATAGCGAATCAGAGACATAGTAAGGAAAGCTTAAAAGTTAGTTTAAGTTGCTGAAACTCAAAATAATATCGTAAGTATGTGGGGAAATATAGCAAAGAAAAAGGAAAAACTGAAAAGATTTGAGGTACTATGTTTTACATATCATTATTGATCTTACTTTGGCTGTAAATTATATATTGCAAATTAAAATGAACAAATATCATACCAAAACGTTAAAGGGTTTCAACAAGAAATTTTTGAACTATCTATAAAAAAATTAAAGTGAAAATAAGTTACTAGATTAGTGCTTGTTTGTGACCTTTCTGGTGTTACAAATTGTCTTGTTGTTGTTAGCTTTTAATTACTAACATAGCTGATTTGAATCTTTTTTTACTTAATTACAGCTTCGACAATCAATTTCCAGCAACAGGTGTAAACTGAGTAATTGTTACTATTTTTTGCACAATTTACCGTAACTTATACATGTATGTTTGTATTAACATTTCTCAAATGAAATAAGGGTATTTGTGAAATTCTCATGAAACGTATGTTTTATGTCATGTCTAAAAACAATTAAAAAAAATAATAAAACTCAACTGGCGTGATTCAAAACTGAAAGCTCCTTTTTGCCGTGCTCAGCGCCCGGATCGTCGCTTAGACAGTCAAGACACCTTACAATCTACGTCTATAGTAAAGAACAGAGCTAAAAATGCATATTTTTGTTTAAACTTATTACCACTAATAACATGCATCTTGTATTTGATGAAATAACGTGGACTTCACAATAAAAAGGATCAGAAAAATACAATACTTGGCCGTAATTAAAAATCAAGCAAAATATTTTTGTCCAATTTTTTCAGGCCTATTACGACTAAATTTATAAGAGAGGCTCCTATTTGAACTTTGAATTATATCAACATTATTATGCACTATTATGGATTTTCAGTTATACTTTATAGGAAAACACTGGCAGCAATTCTGCAAACAAAATCCCATAAACTACAGCTTTTATAGTTTCCATCCAAATTCACTTTATATTTTACCGTTTAATGCATTATGTTTTACCAAAATTAAAGGTCCATGGTCCGAACGCTAATAGCCTTGTCCCCAAGGACCCCAGATTTTAACCGAAGTGGTCAAAATTTGGTTATCAGAAGAAAGCTACTATTCTCATTTACCCTGTGAAATATTAGGGCTAAAGGATGTTTGGTTTGGATGTTATGAGAGAAAATATGCCCCATTTTGGTCGACCAATATTAGTTTTACAGAGTACTCTATGGGGATTACAAAATAATGTTTTTAGCTCTCATTTCAAAATGGGTTGAAATATCAGCGCGAAACTTTACAGATAGGGTTTTGAGGTGAAGGCCATACTATCAAGATTAAAAATTTATAGACTTATATGCACCGTAAAATTTTGGTTGATATTGGATAGGCCTACTAAGTTAGTGTGTTCGTCAGTGCTTTTTATTTTCAACACATTCACAATCTCCGTAATAACTCGCCAAATATATATTTTTCAGTGTTTTGATTGAATCAATTTTTACGTATAACTGTAATTTTCAAGTAATTATTGGAGAATTCTTGTCAGTAAAATACTGCCAAAAATTATCTTTTTAGTGTGGCAAAATCATCTTAGATTCACTACCACATGTACTAATAAAACTTCAACCACCCCAACCCTTTCTATAGGCTACCCAGTTTGATCGAAAGGAGATTAATCTCGCAATATCCCATTATGATTAGGGTCCTTTATAACTGTCGTACGGTGGTTTTCATGTGGGTACAAGCAAACAGACGAATGCAGATTGGTCTTTTTGAAGACTTCCCATTTGGCGTTTGGGTATGATTTCCAAAAGTGAAAATCTAAATATATCTAAAATTTGGAATGTTATTTTTGCTCAATTTTTGAATATAAAAAAGAGCTTGTGATATATAGTATCATAATATGCAAAAAACTAAATTTCGCCAAAATGGTCGATTGGCCTGTTTGGAAGACTCATGACGATATTATCATGTAAAGAGCCAATCAGAGGAGCTGTAAGAAACCTTCGGAACGTTATTGGTAGGTGAACTACAATCGATCCAGGCAATTTGAGAGAAATTCGTATTATAAAAAATCTCCTGTCACTTTAAATTGATAAATGTGTTTAAGCTCAGCTTCTGGGGGACAGAATTGACAGAGATTCCACTGAACTCAGTAAGTGTTACTGCATTTTTTATCAATATAAAGCGATTTTCCTTGACCAAAGTTAATATATCCCACACAGTGGTTGTTTTTTTTTTTTTTGGCTTTTCTATAACACACACTGCGTAGTGAACTCATCATATGATCAGTATGTGCGTAAAGGTTATCGCATTTTGTTGGGCAATACAGATATGTCTGTGCAGAGGAATATTTTAACAGTTGGTTAACACTCAAGTGTCCAAGAGGTATTGTTGTTTGTGTCCAGGAAGTCCCTTAAAGGGGCATTTCTTGATCAACAGCCTCATCCCCCCGACTTACCTAAAAAATGTTGAGATTTTTATGTCATCTGAACCGTTAGGGGACGAAAATAAAAAACCCTGTTTTAACTCGCCCGACCGACCCTGCTTTTCAGTTTTGCAGAATTTTTTTTTTTTTTAGCTTTTCCAAAAATCATGTAAAATCAGCCTGTTTTTAGCCCAAATTTATCAATTTTGGCAATTTTTTTTTTAAGAAAATTTGTAAATTTTGTTTCATTTTTAATCTCGTGATTTGTCATATTTTGGGGCTATTTTAGGCATATTTTGAGCTCCAGAAAAAAAGAAAGAAAGAAAAAGAAAAAAATTCGCCCGACCGACCGACCCTACTCGAAAGGTCCGCTCGCCCGACCGACCGACCCTACTCGAAAGGTCCGCTCGCCCGTAAAACAGGGTTTTCTTTTTTCGTCGCCTGAGCCTTAGTAATCACATGTGCCCAATCTTACGTTCAAATTCGGTCACATCTGTAAGAAATTCGCAATTTTGTATTTTCTGTCCATAAACAGACAGAAATTACAACACAGTAGCCTATGGGACCTCGGGAAACGAGCAATTGCTCATAATACAAAGCCGCAAGATCGGGATCATCTCAAATTTTGAGAATAAGCTTTTCTCAAGGATAGTATTGATCAATGAATAAAACAGAAGGTGCTGAAATCACGAAATGCACCTTTAAGAAAACCCTTTCCCAGATGAATTTTGTTACAAAACTTGCACACCACACACGGCTTGAAATAAATTTCCTGGGAATCCATATTTTCATTTGTTTTAAATTCTTCTACAAACAGGTCATGTGTATCAGAAAATGTTACACCTTTAGAAATCCTCTCAAAGAGCTACGCACTTTCCTAAAGAAAAAAGGGCCAATTCTTAAAGGTGCATGTTCCGATCGCCTTTGGAACCCCCCTGATTTACCCGGAAGTAGTATCGATAATGATATCAGATGAAAGGCTGTATTTTTCTCATTGTCATCCTGAAATTTGAGCCCTCAAATCTATTTCATTCCAAAGATAAACAAAAAACTGCCGTTTTATTGGTTAACCTTCAATATTAGCAGAGTATTGAATAGGGCTTTCCAACATGCATTATTGCGTCTACCATCAAAACCGCAAGTTTGTTTCCCACGGTACTTGATGGGGTGTATGTGCAAGTGCCAGGCTCTCATATCAAGTAGAGAATACAATACACATAAATCGGAACAAGCACCTTTAACTGCAAAGCTAAATATAGGTCATCGAACAAATCTACGGAAATTAGAATAATATATATTTTAGGGAACTTGTACAAATGCTGTTTTGCTTCCAGAGGTGCTGCTGCTTCATTGAATAAAGCCAAACATAACGACAGCCCGCACTAGATATACTAGATATATATAACACACATGACATTTTCTGTCTCTTCTTGCCTCTACTAATATATTTGCATTAACGTTGTCTCTATATATATACATGGACTCTCGCTACATGTAGCAAATCTGGCATTAAAAACCGTGGTGCAAATGGCGTAAATTTCATCAATCTCTTGCCCTGTTATCACAACAGGCCATAAAAGAGACAGCTCAAGGCTATTTGCATGGACTTTAAGCCAGTCTGGTCTAACTAGAAGACCCCTTTATTTCTTGCATACAGCTAGTGATACCAAAAATATATATTTTTGTTACATCCAGTAAAGCCACAAACAACAGAATGCCTGAAAATGGTTTTATAATATGGTAAGCAAAGCTTACATTGTAAAAGCCATTTTTTAATGGAATTCTTCACCCTCTTTTCCCATGAATTTTATTTTTATTTTACACACACTGATTCAGCATAGTATACTCTTACCATTTTTATTTTTTATTTCTGGAACCAAATTAAACATGCTGACTGTGTATATTGATTTACATAATTATGCTGTTTGTGCATGCAAAACAAAAGCTCAATCTACTACTATTTTTTGCTGGCATTGTGATTTAACAATTGAAATCAACTGCTTGTTTATGTCCATCAATTTTTTTAACAGATTCAAGGCCCTAAAATGAGAAAATGAGAGAGATATAGAGAAGAGTAGAAGGAAAGATGGAGAGGTGGGAGGAAGAGGGCGAGGTAGGAGGAAGAGCCGGGAGGGTGTGAGAGAGGGGGATAGAGAGGGAGACAGCTACGAAGGGGAAAGGAAAGATGGGGGAGAGAGAGAGAGATTATGTGCCAGGGGAAGAATGGTGAGACAGAAGACTAAGAAATACAGAAAAATGGGAGGGAAGAAGATAGGAAAGAGAGGAAGATGAAGAGAGGGGAAGTAGGGAGAAGGAAGAGGATGAAAGTGGAGAGGGAACTCCTCCCTCCCCTTCCCTCCCTCCTTTCAAAGTTGACTATATATTGATTTAAATAATTATGCACAGCCTGTGCTTACAAACAAAAGTGCTATCTGCAAACATTTTGCTTGTATTCTGATTTAACTAATGAAATCAATTGCTTGTTTATGTCCATCACTGTTTTGGAAGGGATTCAAAAAGCCTGAAATGAGAGGATGAAATAGAGATAGAGGGAAGTGAGAGTGGATGGAAAGAAGAAAGCGAGAGTGGTGGGAAGAGAGAGAAACTGGAGGGAAAGAGCTGGGAGAGGATGCTGGGAGGGTTTGAGAGAGGGAGATGGTTACAAACAGGAAGGGGGATAGTGTGCTAGGGAGAACAGAGACAGATAGAATAGGAAAGAAATAGAGAAAATGGAAGGAGGGAAGAAGAAAGAGCAGAGGGGAAGAAGAGGAAGAGAGGGATAGGAGAGAGAATGATGAATGAAGAAAGGGAGAGGGAGGAGGGAAACTGCAGAAACTTCAATAGAGAAAAGCAGAATGAGGAAATGAGGAAAGAATGAGGAAGCAAATTTAGCATATTGATCAACTAACCCATTAGAGAAATTGCCATCCATTAAATTACTTCACACACATCATTTTGAAAATCTTTAATTTATCAAGGGAAGCAAAATAAAGAACATGCTAATAACAATGGAGTAATTTACTAAGAATTTAACTTGACTGCACCAAGACCCAGTACTCCTTAATTTACAATGAGAGTTTGTCCTTCATGAATATGTACTTCCAATTTATCATATTTTCATCAGAAAAATATTTATAATTTACATCTTTCTATGCCTCGTATTACTTCCATTTATTTTCCAAACTATTTTGTTGATAAATTTAAAGGGATAAGCAGTGATTTGCTGATCCGAAACATAAAAAAATCATCAAAATTTGTATTTGGTATTTTTGTTACTGGCATGGATGTGGTAAACATGTTTTAGTAGCAATATGTACGTACTAATCTTTGATTTTTAAGCTTGAAAAATGAATTTCCACCACAATTTTCTATTCTCTCGTATTCCCTTTAAAAAATGTCTTGTGAATCGCAATTCACTTAGCATGATGCAAGATCAACGCAGCTGAGGCAGCACAACAATAAAATGCAAAAAAAATATTTTTGTCTCTCAAATAAAAAGATGCATGTACATAATACTAGTACAAGACAGTGTCATCCAACAGCCTAATAGTATTGGAAAAACATGAGGTGAGAAGGCAGAAAACACATGGAAAAAAAGTCTTGCATTATTTTCAATACTGCATCATTTCTACGTGGCTAGCTGCCCTGGAGTAGGGCAAGGTAAAATTGCATGGAGCTGCTGAAATTATAGGGAGCCTAGCTCACTTGAGAGAAAAGCTAATCCAGCGAAATGCAGCACAAATGTGAATGCTACAAAAATCATGCTTATCAATGGTCTCATAGACTTGTACCAAGACCCGGGATACTAAGGAGGATATTAAGCCAAGTACCACGGGGGTTCCTCAAGTTTGGTTTGGGTAGGGATGTGCCTCCGAGTCTGGAAGCAGGACCCATAGCATACCATTTTTTTTTTTTGCCAAAAAAGGGACCCATAGCTGTACCAGAGAAGTAAATTTTGGGCCAAATTTAACTCAAATTTGCCATTTGTCCTAAAAAAAACCCATCTCAACATTTTAAGCAAATTTGGACAATTTTAGCTTCAGATTGAGGAATTTTCCAATGATTTTTAGAACATTTTGGCTTCCGATTGATTGAAAAATACTAATTTTCCAACATATTTGAAAAATTTTGAGAAACTACCCATTGCTATACCAAATTGGCATTAAAAAATACATTGGTCCTCAGACCGCTTGCGGTTAGTGAATGATAGGCCTAACATGACCTTTAACCTTGATATGTGACCTTGGACCTCAAACAATGAGGGTTTGCATGTAAACTCCATAAACCAAGTTTCTTTCTATCCCTAAGTACTGACTTGTATTTAGTACAGTACAGCATAGGGATATTGCAATGCATTATGGGATTGGTTCAAAACACCCTCTGATTCATGTCCACAATGTATTACATAATTTGCATGAAACTGCTCATAACTCACTTACCACTTCAAGTAAACATTTTTAATTGCAAATAATAAAATAATATACCCTGGATATTCACTTATTGCCATTTTGATTTGAGGGCAAATGGCCTTTTCATTGACTTTACAAAGTTGTTTACTCTTTACACAAAAGCCTACCTTTGAAGGGGCGGATCCAGGATTTGAAAAACGTCAAAATTACCGGGGGCTGAAGGCTGAAACTTGTCCAAAATGGGCTGATTTTGCAGAATTACCGGGAGGCGCGCACCCCTCCGCCCCCTCCCTGGATCCGCGCCTGCTTTGAGACCAGGAGCCTAAAGATGTTTCAATACAATTCTTGTTTGAGATTCTAAATTGGTATAGTCCATTTTTTCAAAAATAAACCAAATAATACCAAAAGTTCAAATATTTCCTATGCTCTAATATTGGGTGTGTATGTTTAATATACACAGAGGCACAGAATTTTAAATGGGAGATTACATTTTACCAAATTGATCATCTAATGAAGGAGAACTATCTAGACAAATGCACAAGTTTCATAAAAATCCATCTCCTATAGTTCTATAAAACCGGTATGCTCAAGGCACACTCCAAAGCAAGCCTACCAAAAATACTAACACTTTATCTTTGAGTACTGTGACATGTGTTTAGTATAGAATAGTATAGGTACATTGCAATGCATTATGGGATTGGTTCAAAACACCTTCTGGATTATGGTCAACTAGAAAGACGCAACCTACATCTTTCTGATGACAAGCATCGACTGTGACACTCAGAACTGTCAGTCTATTTTTGGTTTTGAGGAAATTTGATAGCTATTGTTTCTACAAACCTCATATCTATTCAAGGTTGTAAGTGGTCTATTATGATTGGTTACCCAGAGGTTATATCATTCTGTATCACGTAATAAACCAATCAGAGATACCGTAAGAAAGCTGGTAGACCCCAGGGGGTTAACTGAAGGACTCCCATGAATTAATCAACTCCTTTATTACAGTGAATTGATCTAATCAACACTGATTTTTAAAGCACAAAGTTTTGTGAATTGAGTCAATCAATACTTAGCAAAATTTACTGAATTAAGCTAATCAACACCTTTTTATTGAAGAGAATTTGCTATAAAATACACGTTTAGGAATAGTTTATCTATTTATAGGATGATGTAATTGACGAGAAATCCCACAGACTAACAGTGAAAATATATGTAGTACATACACAGAGCCCAGTATGAGGTAGTTTGCAGTGAATCCTAGAAGAAAGTCAGGTTATGTAAATTGTGATGAGTCAGGGATTTAACTTAGGGGAACTTTGTAAGTTTGGGAATGATCAAGGAGATAGCTGGGATTGGCTGATATTTTACAATCAATATAAAATTATAGAAGCATTACATTTGAAGTTGTCAGGTGTGTGCTCGGTATCATAGAGGAATTTTGGAAAGATTATAGTTTGCTCAGAATAGAATTCACAACAACTTGCCTTGTAGTATCATTCCCCCCTCCCAAACTGAAAAAATTAAACAAGGCAAACTCGTACTTAGGCGATGCGTTTTTAAAAATATGTCACCGCCGAATGTCGCGCTCACTAAAATGTCGAATAAATGCAAACTACAACACCCCACCCCTCCCCAACACCAACAAAAACCCCTCCCCAAAACACCCGCAAAACCCGTGCACACTCCCCATACCCCAAAACTCCCCAACACCCCGCAACACCCCATCCTCCCCCAATACACTGCATACCCCACGACAACACCCCTCCACCTCATTTTAAAACCCCTCAAAACGCCCAATACCATGGCCCATGCAACTACCTCAACCCCCCGCAATGCTGCAACACCCCCCGCAATGCAACACCCCACACCACCCCAACACCCCACCTCCACCCCTTACCCCATGGCATAGTAAGTCTTCATGTAGCGGAAGGAATTTTGCCTATCCGACGTACGTTTCAGAGATACAGCCAAAAGCTATTAAAATTAGCTCATTTGCATACAAATGCTGCATATATCACATACTTTTCAAATGGCAAAAAAGATGTGCATCATGATCGGCTTTCATGCGGCGCAGGAATTTGAAATACGCTGATTTTTGCTATTAATAGCTCATGCATACTTTATTGATGAAAATATGCCCAAATAATACAGGTGGAGGAGAACTCTTCAGCCGCTTCCTTCCACCAAGTTACATCATTAGATGCCTTCGGAAACTCCAGAAAACTTGTACACAGGCTTTGTAGGAAAATTTCAGAAATTATGCAAATTAGATACTTAATTAAGAAATTTTACGCCCAAAAATATGCCCAAAATCTAATCAGGTCAGAGGGAAACTCATCAACCCGCTTCTTTCCCCCCAAAATTACATCATTGTCGCACTTATGGAACTCCAGATAATCATATACAACGTGGGGTTAAAATTTTTATCAACGGCATTAGGGAAGGGCCGGACGAATGAACGGACGTTGCTCATGTCATAGTCCCCGTTCCGAACTTGTTCGCGGGGACAAAATACATCGCGATCCCCGGACCACGAGTGGCATCTCCCATCGTGGTTTGTGAATGGGGCTTTAAAGGTAACATGAGGCGTCAAAAAGGTCACATGAGGGGTAACCAACATGTCACCCCCACCCCGCCCATCGTTTTCACAAGTTACATCATCTTAACCCTTACGGAACTCAGACGCCATGCAATATAGAAGGGTTAACATTTTGACCGGTCACCAAGGTCACATGAGGTCACTGACATGTCACCCCCACCCCACCCCACTCCTTTCCACCAAGTTACCTCATTGTAGCCCTTACAGAACTCATACGGCATGCAATATAATAAGGGCTAACATTTTGACCACAGACACACACACAGATACGTATACACAGACATACGACAAGAGTAATCCCTATGTGCCTTCTGCAATTCTTGCAGACGACACAAAAATAGGTTCCAAATAGGTCATCCGATTATGTGGCCAAAGACCCTAAGTGACCCCTGAATGACCTTTGACCTCACCTGTGACCTCACATAAGACCCCTTGCCTCAATGTATAAACATACCAAGTATGAACTTGATCCATCACTGCACTAAAAAGCAAGCCAACAATTTAACCAAAGTATTTACCAAAAGTTTAGCCAAAAGTAACCAGGGGGGTCGGACACGATCTGCTCGATTTGGGTATTGGGGATTTCCAAACGGTCATTAAGGGAATTCCTACATGTATTTTCTACGACAGCCTCGGTCCAAGTGACATTGCAAAATCACTTTTTAAACCTTGGTTCGATACATCTTAGTAATATGATGATAATTTCGGAAAAAATTATTGACTTCAAAATCCATCGGGGTTAGTGGATTAACCCCGCTGCAAAATAGTGTCATTTCCCAATAACGGTCATTTAGATAAAATATTCGTGACCAGGCCTAGCCTTAAGTCTGTGTGTGACCGTTCCATATGCGTAAGAGCGCCCTCCTACCATTAAGTCTTTGAATAAGACTAGCACTCAGGTTACGCCAGAAGTTGATGCTGTTCTGTTGCTGTTAGGTTGGCATGTCGTACCCCCCTGAAAGTAACACACGCACACTGACAGACTCTCAAACGAATCATGCTGTCATAAGGTCTTTCCTATCGGAAGACCTAAAATGGTAGACTGACATTTTCTTCCCACCAAAAGATAATGCACAGAGCCTTGCAACTCACCCATTTAACTTCTTTTTTTTTTTTTACTAATTAGGCTGAGGAAAAAAAGGTTCGACTCAGCTTCCTACTCGCATAAGTTTCAGAATCACATTTACCGCATTTCTTTTTTTTAAGATTCAATAGATTTTTAACACTTTAAAAACAACTGGCCATGAAAATAAAAAATTTGGCTGCAAATTGGCCAAAAAGTAATTTAAGAAAATGCATAGCGCTTCTAAAGGGTTTTAAGCTACAGGAAGCTGGAGCGAACTCTTTTCTTTTTTGTATTTTCAAGGGGGTTATCCATTGTGAAGAATTCTTGACACCAAGTAGATTTTTATAGAAAAAACAACATTTTTTAAAAGAAATTGAAACAAAACAATAACCAGATTTCTTGAATGCTGTGCTTCATTGCAGTGTGATTGATTTTCTGTTTGTTCTTTACCATTTAAAGGTGCAACGAGAGATTTCAAATCGTCCATATTTTCTGTGATATGTAGTGAATTCATATAGATTAGACATGTAATAGCTTGAGAAATAACTTGAGAAATGAGAATAAAAGGTGATTTGTATATGCTTTTTTAGTTCAATAGAAAACATAGGCTGAATTTTGTATTTGCTCCTATAGGAAATTAGAAATTGCACAATTTTGGTACCAAAGAAACAGTTCTCAGCTTAATCCTTTCAGATGGGATATTTTTGATAGAAAGCTTTACACCAGTGCAAAAATCAGAATTTTCACATTTTTTAGGAACATCTGTTATTTGAAATGTGATTGAATGTGATTAACTGTATACATAATAGGGTACCTTTTGAAGAGAAATTTTCCAAGTATATAACTTAAACATTAAACTACATTGCCCCCGAGCACACAAGGAAAATTGCTTACAATAAAATTATTAAATATTTAAAACGTTGTGTATGTTTTAGTTGAAGTGTAAACGTGTAATAAATTCTAAACAAGCAGTGGTTTTTCCGTTCGTGTGCACGTTCAAACATGTACACGTCCCAGCATTACTGAATAAGTAAAGTCCAACCTCGTTTATCCGGATACGTCGGGACCGGCGCTCATCCGGATATGCGATTTGGCCGGATATGCGATTGATGCTCAAACACAGGCTAAAGAGTGAAGTTCATGAGGGGTTAAGTATGTGACAATGCATTTATACATTGCTATGACAAACTTTAACAAATTTGAGTGTTATGAATGATATGAAATGGAAATAATGAGAAATAAAACCGAAATTGTACCACTTTGTTTTTGCAGTTTATTTCAATTATTGCTATATCTAATTCGATATCTGGGCCTAGGATCGATCGTCTGTCAAAATTCCTGAGTGGTCTGAATGGCCGATCGTTGCCCATTTACTGGCGGCCACGGGTACGCCGAAACCGACGGACATTTACACG
The DNA here is from genome assembly GCA_023653785.1 of Ophioderma brevispina. NCBI lineage: Eukaryota > Metazoa > Echinodermata > Ophiuroidea > Amphilepidida > Ophiodermatidae > Ophioderma > Ophioderma brevispina. Next base: position 66,481 of record JAMKCH010059637.1, on the reverse strand, counting down.
GCATCGTAACAGTTCCAGCCACAAGAGAACATATTTTAAATACGCATAAACAAGGATCTAAATCCCGTTAAAAAACAAGAAAATCCAAAGATGTGCAAAATTTGGAAGCTGAGAATGGCCGATCAAGTTTGTGCTAAATGACTTCCGGGTTTGGAAAGGTGTTTCAAGATATGAGTCGCACATAGAATTTTATTTTAAAAATTGTTTGGTTTGAAAAAGTCTGTACGTGTTATTTATTTAACGTTTTTTTCATTATCGGTTTTTAAAATTTTACTGATGCTCATATCGGTCGATTTATAGTGTGCTTAGATGGCCGGCACGATCAGTGTGTGTGTATGGAATTTATGTACGGTTAAATTGACCGCGTAGAACTATGTGCCATCGGGCCCGTGTTTCGAGCCGAAAAGTTTTTGATTACGCATTTTTATCACGGTCATAGTGGCACAGCTATGATTTTTTTAGGGATATATTTCGATTGAACTTGTTGTAGTGCGATCTTCCCCAGAAAACGAACCCGATAAAAGGATGTGGGAAGCAATTATTTCCATGGTAAGTCACTTATATAGGTTAGTATGCAAGTTCAACGGAAAAAATAGGTGGTTAACGAAAAAAAGAAAGAAAAAAATACACCATGCAGGCGCAATCGACCGACAGTCGCCGGCCGGATAATAGAAGGATCCGGATAAATGGTGGCCGGATAAACGAGGTTGGACTGTAGTAAGTTTATGGTGTATGGTGCTATGTGTAAGCAAATGAGAGATTCTCACTGACATTTTTAGAGTGCAAAGTTCCTTTTCTGTTACAAAGTCAAAAGACCTTTTCCCTGAGCATTACAGTTCTCGGGTAAGGGTTTTGGCAGGGGTGTGAATGATAAAGTTACCACTGCTTTTTTTTCAGTTCTTTTCTTTTCATTTTAAAAGCCTACAAAGCATACATTAAAGCAATAATAGCTCTTTTTGAAGAGCGCCCCCAATTTTAAAAAATTGAGATTTCTGCACATTAGCTATTGCGGTGGTTCACACAAGTCTAAGTCATTCTTGTGCTATTTCATAATAGATATACAGAAATTTCACGTTTCCAGCGTTGCCGTTAAAGGCACTATCATTGATTCGCTAAATCAGAAATTAAAAAAAAACATCAAAATAAGATTTTTGCATGTTTGTAACAAGTATAGGTATCCTACCACACCCTACAAGTGATAAGACCAAAAGCAACCCATTAAGGACAAAATCAGTTGTTTATGTCCGTAAGGACATTTACTGCAACATGTGATTTAATGGAGATTCATATCTTTGACCACTGCTGTTTTCTCCCTTTTCTGTCAAATTTTCAGTTGAAATAACTTATGTGAATTCTACGGACTTATCCTTCACATTTGCAAATTTCAAATATTTGACTCTTTCAGTCGAGTCACTGATAGTTTCTTTAATTAGGATCAGGGATCTTGAAATTACAAAATTCATTCGTTTATGACGCATGCACACTTTTGAATATTAACATTCACAGGTATAGTTTACTAAACAATTACCAACACAACTGTGCATAAATCTCACACATATTTCAAAATCTGGGGCGCCCTTCAAAAATGTGCTATTATTGCTTAAAGGCACTATCAGTGATTTGCTAAATCAGAAAATCGAAAAAATCATCAAAAATCAGATTTTTGCATTTTTGTAACAAGTATAGGTATCCTAACTTACCCTGCAAGTGATAAGACCAAAAACAACCTAGTAAGGACAAAATCGGATATTTCAGTCATTACTGTCCGAACGGACACTTACTACAACCCATATTTGAATGGGATTCATATTTTGCACACTGCTGTTTTCTTCCTTTTTTGTCAATTTTTCAGTTGGAAAATATACCTCATGCGAGGTCCTTCAGACTTATCCTTCACTTTTAAGCTATTTCTGCAAATTTCAAATATTTGTTATCATTGGGGTTTGAATCACGATAGTGTCTTTAAGTGAAATATTAATCATCTCAAAAAGGTCTCCCCTAATTTTCAGAGTTTAAGTTTCCTTGGATTGTTTTGACCAGATTCTCTTTGGTGAAACCTTGGACAGGATTCTGGGAACAGGATGTAAACAATTAAACACTTATTTGAGCTTTGTTATTTTCAATAAACGTGAATGCCATGGTACCTAATTAACAAACTGCGTGTGAACACACGCTTAATGAACTAATCAACTTTCCATCAAAATAAGTGATTCTGGAGAGGTATGAAATGGTGTCATTTTCTTCTTATGCCAGTATTCTACATTACATGAATTACAACAGCCTATTTAAAACTAGAATTTCCGCGGTTCTCGGCTTTCGCACTTGCTAATATTCAAAGATATAAGCTGTGGGGCCGCTCCATGACCTTTGACCTTGGCACAGACCTTTGACCTCATCAACATATGAGGGATCCCATGGTCACCTATGACACCAGTTGGTTCCAAATTTGACTTCAAGTTTTCAATGAGTCCAATTTTACATTTTAGCCTATTTTCAACTTGACCTCACATGACCTTTGACCTTGGCACAGACATTTGACCTCATCAACATATGAGGAATCCCATTGTGCACCTAGGACAGAAGTTTGGTTTCAATTGAACTTCAACTTTTCAATTGAGGTCAATTTAAAAAAAAAACTTAAAGGAGAACCCGTACAACAAATAATATTAACAATATACATTATAAAATAATTATTGACCACATATCGAGTGGTTCATAGAAAAACGGGATTATTTTTAAAACTACAATGGATTTTAAAACTATCTAGTCTGACCATGTGCTATTTAAAAATCGCGCTAGTGAAACGTGTATGCGATACGACCGGCACGTTTAGGTCATACATGCCATAGGAAATACACATTATGAAAAGGATGACGCTACTGTGCCGTCCGTATCGCATACACAAATACATATCCCATATATAGTAGCGCAAATTTAAAATAGCGCATGGTCAGACAAAATGCTTTTAATTCATTTTATGGTTAGTATAATTCCGTTTTCCCATGAAACCACTCCATATGTGTTCAATAATTGTTTTTATAGCGTATATTGTGTAAGTTATTCTTGATAAAGGTTCTCCTTTAACATTTTAGTGACACACACACACACATCCACACATACACACATACACACGCACAATGGATTGCTAAGTGGTCCTCAAGCTATAGCTGGCGGCCCACAAAAATAAGGTGTAATTTTGAGAGTGTTCAACTTACAATGCACCAGTGAGTGAATATCCAAATAATTTGTAACTAGTGCAGTTGATTTAAGTGTACACTCAAGAAGAAGAGAATTTTGTTTACCCATGATTTCAAGGATTAATTGTATCCGGATGAACATTAGTAATAGAATGTATATATTTATTAATCTTTCCCTGGAGATGGCCAGCGCACGATAGTGTTGAAAAAAAAAACCCCATGTGCGCTTGGCCGGATTCGAACCGGCGACCTTCGTATTACATGCACGACGCTCTAACCGACTGAGCTATCAAGCAGGGTTGGTAGAAGAGCGATAGATATCATCTATAGGTGTTAGGTTCGAAAGGTGTCCTTCGCTTTCCTAGCGGATAGCATCAGAACTGTATATTTAATCGTATAATATACAGTTCTGATGCTATCCGCTAGGAAAGCAAAGGACACCTTTCGAACCTAACACCTATAGATGATATCTATTGCTCTTCTACCAACCCTGCTTGATAGCTCAGTCGGTTAGAGCATCGTGCATGTAATACGAAGGTCGCCGGTTCGAATCCGGCCAAGCGCACATGGGTTTTTTTTTCAACACTATCGTGCGCTGGCCATCTCCAGGGAAAGATTAATAAATATATACATCCTTGTCTACATGGAGAACTATAAGTAGTTTAAATCTCATTAGTAATAGAAAGAGAACAATTGATTAATCCCATGGTCAAAACGATGTTAATTATCACATCTATTCATCATTATACCATAAAACAAGTCAATTGTGTTTTTGCACAAATTGCCAATCATTTCCATTTTGTGGCAAATTAATTTCCCCATCTATCATTCAAGATTAGATTATTTCATGACCCATTGTTAACACTGTATATAATATGGCGTTTACACTAGGCACAAGTCGTTATCAAATTCACCTGTTTTTTCAATGAAACTAAGGATTAGCTAAATTCATGTTGTAGTTGTTTAATTACACTTGATTTGCATTCGCATTCAGAAAAATGAATACTGTTTTTGTTGGTGATAGGCCGGAAGTATAAGGCCTCGAGTCAGGCTCATGCTTGGAAAACTTGAAATCGATAACAACTTCTGTTTACACTTAAAAAATACCTGGTCCTTGGATCCGCTTTGTGTATCGCCTTTGCAGTCGCGGTTAGTGATTTTTTGATTAGACCTAAACATGACATTTGGACATTGATATGTGGACATTGGACCTCATCAACAATTGGGGTGCCATGTTGCACCTGTTATTCAAGTTTGGTTCCAATTGAGACGTTCAACTTTTCATATGAGGTCAATTTTACATTTTCAGCCTATTTACAAACGGATCTCATCTGACCTTTGAACCTTGGCTGTGACCTTTGACCTCATCAACAAATGAGGGATCCCATTGTTGCACCTATGATTCAGTTTGGTTCCAATGAAACTTCAACTTTTCATATGAGGTCAATTTTACATTTTCAGCCTATTTTACAACTTTAGCTCACATGACATCTCACATGACTTTGACCCTTGGCAGTGACCTTTGACCCATCAACAAATGAGGGATCCCATGTTGCCCACCTATGATTCAAGTTTGGTTCCAATTGAACTTCAACTTTTCATATGAGGTCAATTTTACATTTTCAGCCTATTTTACAACTTTATCTCACATGACCTTTGACCTTGGCATGTGACCTTTGACCTCATCAACAAATGAGGGATCCCATGTTGCACCTATGATTCAAGTTTGGTTCCAATTGAACTTCAACTTTTCATATGAGGTCAATTTTACATTTTCAGCCTATTTTACAACTTTATCTCACATGACCTTTGACCTTGGCATGTGACCTTTGACCTCATCAACAAATGAGGGATCCCATGTTGCACCTATGATTCAAGTTTGGTTCCAATTGAACTTCAACTTTTCATATGAGGTCAATTTTACATTTTCAGCCTATTTTACAACTTGACCTCACATGACCTTTGACCTTGGCATGTGACCTCTGACCTCATCAACAAGTGGGGGATGCCATGTTGCACCTGTGACCCAAGTTTGGTTTAAATCCATCAAAGTATGTGGATATTACATGCAAATGTTAATCCTTTTTCACAACAGACATCAACAGACATCATCAACAACAGACAACTACAGTGGACAAAGTGATCCCTATGTGTCTTCCTGCCTTAGGGCAGGCGACACAAAAAGTTGTAATACAATTATGACTTTTTCGAATTCACCTCAAATGAATGATGATAAAGTCATCATTGATATTTGACTTTTTGAATTACGTCCTAATCAGTTTCAGTTTATTTACCAAAATACATATGAAAAAGAAAAACATTACAGTATTTATTGGTGGGTTGACCAAAATAGAGCAAATCTCGTACAAGGTTTGGCCACCGAAGTTTTAAGAGTGTAATTAATTACGACTATACCGTTTACAATCATCACAGAAATGAGTTTGATTACGACCTAATTCGATGACGACTCTTGCCCAGTGTAAACACGCTAACAGTCATTGACTTACCAAAGCTGCTGAATTCTACTCCCTGATATTCTCACACATCAATTTGCTACTATACTATTTATCAGAATACTTTTAACAAGGTAAGCGTACTTTATAAGCGTGATGTGCGAAAATGCAGCCGTGCCATCGACTGCTAAGCCTCGCCCTTTAATTTTGACTGTTGTAAAGAATTCTTTAAAATCCACATACATCTTTCTGAAATAGGACCGAGCATGCCTATACTCTGTTTCACCTCGTCGCACCCAAGTGCGGGCGTAATTACAAGCGCGAACAGAGACGGCAAACACAAAACACACATGTAACTATACTGTATATAAGTCTTAATTCCGGGAATTCCAATGACCACAACAAGGTGAAAACAAGAATCGTTTCTCGCCAAGATTCTCGCAAACTGATTTGCGTAAATCAATGTTGATTCTCCCCCCCCCCCCGATGCTGCTGACCTTTGACCTCTGAGGTCAAGGTATCTGAGTAAATATTTAGTGGGCAAAGGCTAAACCTACCAAGTTTGGGCCCTGGGAGTGACTTTAGTATTAAGATTGAGCTATTTAGGGAGCAAAGAGTGACCTACAATTAGTGCTTGTGTGTGAAAATGGTAGAATTAAGAAAGACCTCCGTACAGGAAAGATGTCAAAATTTAGGAGGGAGAGGGAGGAGGGCAGGCACCATCGGGATTTAAATACTTTACTTTTTATTGGCATTATAAAATAAGCTGTTGCTGTTTTTTACAAAGAGAAATTTGAGGAGTGCAGAAAACAAGACAAGGCCACAGTTGCAGTATTAACTGGGGTTAAATGCACTAAACACAGTGCAATAACAGCAGGGGATTTTGAAGTGATTTCTTTTAAGTGTATACTAAGGTGGGGTGGTTAGTTGAACAGTAACCTTAATATTGTGTAATTATTCAACAATTAACATATTTAGTAGACTACATTAAAAATCCCACTTCTTTAAACAAAAGGGGGTCATTCCATGCCAATTCAACAAATCGAGTACACCATCACCTCATGGATTTCCTTCCTTTTTGGTGTATTGAAAGATATTCATGAGAAACTAAAATCCTGAAAATTTGAGCTGTGTACCTCTTTTCGTTTTCACGCTACAGCAATTTTAAATTTGAGGGGGGTCACCTCAAAAACATGTACCGGTGTGAATTTCAATATTCAGAGGGCCATTAGTAAAGAACTACACCCCTCAGATCCTTCAAACTCGGCATTCTGGATAACCTTTTGCTGCAGATTGCAAATATGTTAACAGAAAATGCACCTTGCCCCCAGTTTTAAAATAACAGGGGGTCAAAAATGGCCCCAAAACCACTCGGACCATACTTTGGGGGCCCATAAGTCAAAAAGTAAAAGTGGTATAACTTCCAAATTTGGGCTGATAAAAGCTTATCTTGAATACTACCCTTGTTTACAATCTTATACTTATATCAGCTTCATTGGAAGAGATATAGCTGTCGCAAAAAGTCCAAATTAACCTTGACTTGACCCCCCTAAAAATCAATGTCAGACATTTTGCACCAAATTCTGCTTGAAATATGGTTAAGAGGGGCCCCTGCTGCAGTTGTGTGCAAAGTTTCAACATGGTGTATAACTGTCATATGTAGGTAAACGGGCTTCAAAGAATCTAAACTTTCAACTAATATCAGACAAAGTTCCCATTGAAATGTACACAGAATTCTGAACTTTGCAACCTGGGTATTCAAGTGGAGTTTTAAGACTTTGAATCCAAGTTTGACCTTATAGAACTCTAACAATGAAATTGAAATCAATATTATCACCTTATTAGCACCTTATCTAGGTATGGACCAAATTTCAGCTTGGTGTCTTGTTTGGTAAGGAATTTATAATTCTAATTGAATTATATAGTAAAAAGTGAACTGTGCAAGTTAATACCCAGTTTGCAAAGTTCAGGTTTCCTGTGTGTTTCAATGGAAATTCTTTCAAAACTGAATTACATGAAGTAGGGCTTTTTGAAGACCAGTTACTTATAGAAGACACTTAGACACCACAATGAAACTTTGCCAAAATATTAGGCAAGGACCCTCCTCAAACATATTTCAAGCAAAATTTGGTGCAGAATGTCTGACATTGGTTTTTAGGGGGGCCAAGTCAAGGTCAAATTGGAATTTTTGCTTTTTGCGACAACTATATCTCATTCAATAAAGCTGATATAAGTATAAGATTGTACACAAGGGTAGTATTCAAGATAAGCTTTCATCAGCCCAAATTTGGAAGTTATCACTTTTACTTTTTGACTTATAGGCCCCCCCCCAAGTATGGTCCGAGTGGTTTTGGGGCCATTTTTGACCCCCTGTTATTTTAAATTGGGGCAAGGTGCATTTTTGTTGTTCACATATTTGCAATCTGCAGCAAAAGGTAATCCAGAATGCCAAGTTTGAAGGATCTGAGGGGTGTAGTTCTTTACCTATGGCCCTCTGAATATTGAATTTCACCCCGGTACATGTTTTTGAGGTGACCCCCCTCAAATTTAAAATTGCTGTAGCGTGAAAACGAAAAGAGGTACATAGCTCAAATTTTCAGGATTTTAGTTTCTCATTAATATCTTTCAATACACCAAAAAGGAAAGAAATCCATGAGGTGATGGTGTACTCGATTTGTTGAATTGGCATGGAATGACCCATGGTACTAAAGTAAAGTGTAATTTGAAGGTGCTCAAGTTTGCATCATTGAGTGAATATTAAAAAAAATATTTTTTAACAGTTGCATATTTTTCAAGTGTAGACTCAAATACAATTTGGTCATTACCCATGATTTCGAGGAGGGGGCCAATTAATGGTATCCGGATGAACATTGATAACAGAAAGATAGAATATTTAAGTGATTAATGAGATGATCACATTTAAGTGATTAATGAAACGATCACATTTAAAGTTTACAATCATTCATGATGAAATTGACACACGCTTGTAGCAAGAAAATTAATCGTTCATGCACGTAAAAAGCCTATTGCATGCATGTTTTCACACCCGTGGTTTTAAATATGTCCTGTCATATTTAACAGGGTGCACTAGTTTGTCGAGATGCCATAGCTGAGATTTTGCATTTAAGATTTTGTTTATTAGTCAAATTTGATACTTTAAGTTGTGTCAACTAAACCCTTCGATGCACAGAAATATTTTTTTAAAAAGGGAAAATTGCTTGGCTTGAAGGTAACAAATTTATCAAACCAAACTTTTATTACGTTTGAAAAGTAATAATAAATTAGGGCCAAATTAATTGCTCGTGGAAGTGGGCTTACGCCAGGCCCGTACGCAGGGGTGTGCGGTTGCCCGCCCCCCCCCCCCACAAATTCCGCAAGAGGGGAAAAGGTCCCCTTTTTGCTTAATTTTTGATGAAAAGTCCAAAATTTAGAAAAAAATGACAAGAAAGTCCCCTTTTTGGTGATAAAATGTTCAAAAAGTCCCAAAAAGGACCATTTTATTTTACCAAAAAAGTCCCTTTTTTTAAAAAAAAAAAGGTTGACTTTTTCAAAATTGTACTTCTTCATGTTTGCAACCTTAAGTACCTGCAAGGGCACCGGGTGCAACCCCCAAAGCTAAACACTTCACATTAGATTTTTGCTTGGAAATTTACGAAGAAAGATTTCTGTCGAATTTTGTAAATTAATTTTATAATTAATAGTGACACTAATAATGTTCCTCTGTACATAAAATTTTCAGGAAGTTTTCAGAAAGAGTTTTGTTGCTGAAAGGGGTTCAAAAATGTTACAGAGTGGTTAACCACAAATAAACTCTGAATCCGATGCGTCCACATATTTTGATCATGCTCGAATGGCTAAGGCCGCCTTTGCGGGATAATAAATACACAGATGCATTGTTGTTGATTTGGTCGGTATGCCACTGACAGGGGTGTGATTGGGCATTGGGGAAAATCCTGAAAGCAATGAAAAATCCTGAAAAACAGTGAAATTGTGAAAAAAATCAGGCTCAAAATAACATTGTGAAAATTTAGGCTACAAACAAATCTTTAAATCAGGAAACATTTTAAAGAATCACAATCATTCACAGGATGATCATTTGGTACTTTTTAGTAAAATGTCCCAAACGCAATACAAACTTGACAAATAGTGCACCCTGTTATTCCGACATGCCACAAAAAAACAAGATGTATGAGCAATCTTTCACTCAAAATAAAAAAGACACGGAGTAGGTAGAACAAAGTTTGGATAGCCTTTTTCATAGCACACTTGCTGTTCAGCATATATACAAGCACAGCTGGAGCCGAGCATCAAGAAAACCAGAATTTGTATTTAAATAAAATTTATTACAAAATACATAAGAGGATGCAATTTTTTAAAGCTTAGAAAAGAACTTGCATCAAATGCAGAATTACTCAAGAGTGACAAAGGCACCACATATTATAAGAATAAAATATTGGGGGAGGGTGGTTTTAAAGTAAGCGGGTCTTACCGTCAGTTCCAGTAGGAATGTCAGCCTTGCGTACCATAGCATTAGTTACTGGTAAAGATAGTACCCAGGGAGCAATGAGAATATCGCGTATGGGTCCCATATTACAATCTTTAGGTAGCGAACGGTAACAATATGTGTGAGCCTGTGGGAACAGAAAGACAAAGTCAGAAAATTTTAACAAAATATTGGAAAAATAGTAGGCATGCGGTCTCCAGTCAACCTGGGTTGGTATTTGGCACCATTTCAGCATGAACAGTCAATATTTGTATACACACTTTATCCCATTTTAAGTCCAACATACATCTTCCATGCCACCCCCAAAACTTGTACGGTTACAATTCTCGCATTTCACAAAACAATGCGCCACTAACGTGGAGAGGCGATATTTTCCCGATGCATAAGGTGAAAAAGTCGACTCCAGATCTGCCTGATCCCGCGTAATACAAATATTACACAGGAACAAGCTTGTGATCATTAAGTTTATCAATGTAATGGTCTATTGCGTGAATATGCACAATTAAACGACAATACGATATTAAAGGAAACTTATCTTTCTATGGATCACCCAAAATCTTTCGTTGAGCTGTTTTCAACATAATAGGGCTGTCTACGCTGACGTCACAGTTCGGCCATTTTGAGGTGATGGGAAGTTATAAAGCGGCCATTTTGTGGTGATGATTCCCATAGGCCGCCGTGTAAAACTGGCATAAAATGCCCCCGATTTTTTACCTGAAGTGATAGCAGAAGACTGGAATAGTAGCCGCTAGTTAGGAAATAACATGCGCATTTTAGAATGCCTATTCGTTTCACTTGCATGGTAGAAACAATCCAAAGAAATGGTCATAAAGGGTGCCAAACGCAAACGGCCTCATAGAAACACACGTTTGTTTATCACCTCCGATGAACCAGGGCTGGGAATGAACTAAGATTTGGACTTATTAGAAAGTACACGCAGTGTTGTGTGTCGCGTAGTGAGACTGCGCAACGAGGGCCAATGATAAAGGATAATCACCAGCAAGTGACCCGGATGAGTAATACCCCGATATCCAATTGGTGACTTGGACGGAGATGTTTTGCCGTAAAATTTGGACAGGCAATGGTAACCCGCTGATGGTGCACATCATAGGGTGTTTTGAGTCAATCCCACAATGCACCAGTTTTTGGGAAATTTCACCTCATAGGGTCATGTGATCACATTAACATCCTATTCTCAACACATCAAAACCCCCGACTTAAACGCTCTTTTTAGCCCACAAAAGCGTTAGTACGTATAGATAAAAAGTGTTCAAAAGTTTAAGAAACACAGACATTTCATAATCATGCAAAAAATTTTTCCTAGTATTGACTGTGTTTAGTACAAGTAAATGGTATAGGCCATTGCTATGCATCAAATGGGATTGATTCAAAACACCCTCTGGCCGCACCTATTGTGATATTTGAATTGGCAACAGGGATCCAGATCATTCATTAAATTCATAACACGGCGAACTCGTATATTTTACGCATCGCGTAAATACATGTCCCCGCCGAATGTTTCGATCACTAACATTGATCAAATGGCAACTGCAATACTTACCCCCTCCCCAATCCCGCAAACTCCGTCCCCCCCCCCGCCCCAACACCCCTCAAAACCCCCACGCCCTCCCCAACAAGCCCCCCACAACTTCCCCAACACCCCACAATCCCACACCCCAACCCCCTCATCCCCAACAGAGAACCCCACACGAGACCGCGCCCTCACTCCCGTCCGAAACAACCTACCCCTCCTTAACACCCCTCAACACCCAAAAACCCTACCATACCAATCCCCTTACACCTCCTCCCCTTAGTCCCCCACCCCCCTCCCCCGCCAATTCCCCTCACGCAACCCCCCTCAACAGAGCTCCCTCCATTCCCTCAACTTGGCCACATCCTGCAACATTCCTCGCATCTCTCCCTCCCCCCCGCACCCTCCACATCCCCTCCCCCCCCCTCCCCACCCCCTTTCCCCCCCGCCCCCCCCTTCCGACCCTCTACCCCCACACCACCCCGTCCCGGCCCCCACGCCCTCCAATCCCCCCTCCCCCCCTTTCCCCCCCCCTGCCCCCCAACCGCCACCAGAGGCCTCCCCCCCCCCCCCGACCCCGCCCCCTCCCTCCCCCACCCGCCCCTCTACTCCCCCCCCCACCCTCCCCACCCACCAGCCTCCATCCCCCCCCCCCCATCGCCCCACACCCCCAGCCCCTCCCCCCCCCCCGACCCCGTCCCACCCCCCCCCCGCCGATCCCACCCCCCGGCTCCCCCCCACCCCCTCCCCCACCCCCCCCCTAGGTTGAGAAACCCATCCCCCCGACCACCTACCCCACGGCCCGCCTCCCCCCCCAGCACTCACCCCACAACATCGCATAGGTAGGCCTCATGTTAGCGAAGGAATTTTGCCCTATATCCGATGTAACGTTTCAGAGATACAGCAATTGCTCATATTTAATTAGAGCTCATTTGCATACCTAAGCCGCATTATCACCTAACTTCAAATTGCAAAAAAGATGTTGCCCCATGAAGGCTATTTACGCGCCGCAGGAATTTTGAGTATCCAATGGTACCATTTCAAACATATAGCAATTACGCTGCATTTTTGCATATTAATTAATAGCTCTTTGCATACTCAATTTGCCCGAATAAGGACAAAATCTAATCGAGGTCAAGAACTCTCATCCCGCTTTCCTTCCACCAAGTTACATCATTATACGCCTGACGTGAACTCCAGAAAACTTGTGAAAAGGCCTTGCAGGAAAAATTTCTATAAATTTGTCAAATTAGATACTTAATTAGCATATTTTTACGGCCACAATCTAATCAGGTCCGAGAACATCATCACTCATCACCCGCTTCTTTTTCCCACCAAGTTACATCAATTGTCGGCCCTTTCCGGAACTCCAGATAAATGGTAATACAACATGGTTAACATTTTTGTCCACAGACTGACGGACCGAACCGGGACGGACTCTGCTCAATTCATAGTCCCCTGTTCCGACCTCGTTCGGCGGGGACAATTAAATTGGTTTAAGCTTACAATAAACTGGATCGAGAGTTGCACAACAACCATTTAAAACGCTTTACTACCACATCCCCCAAAGTTTGTGTCAACTTACGGTGGTCCAGCACCATTCACACTTCTGAATAGTCCAGGCACTTCCGTGCTGGCACAAGTCTTTTTGCACACTGCAGACACTTACTATTAGGGGTAAGTTCCCTCTCGCACTGATGTAATGGATTTAAACCCCCGCCTGTGGAACAAATCAAATTAATCTAGTAAATCGCAATATTCCATAAATTGAGTCGCATTTAATATTATGGAATTAAATATTGAAATTAGGACCAATTGAAACAATTTGCTTGCAGGAAGCTCCAACTTAAAGCAGGGGAAAGCTGAATTCGGTCTGTTGTGGAAAACTTGAAAGTTCAAGCCTGGGTGGGAAAGCGTAAAGCCTGGTTTGGGAACTAAAGAAAAAGCCTGTGTGGGGAAAGCAAAGCTGTGTGGGAAGCAAAGCCTGGCGGGGAAGCACAAGCCTGGTGGGGAATCAAAGCCGGTGGGAAAGCAAAGCCTGGGTGGGGAAAGCAAAGCCTGGCTAGGGAAAGCTAAAGCATGGCTGGGGAAAGCTGAGCTGGCTGGGGAAAACTGAAGCCTGGCTGGGGAAAGCTAAAGCCTGACTGGGGGAAAGCTAAAAGCCTGGCTGGGGAAAGCTTAAGAAATATTCAATTCTGAAATATTTGGAAAATTTGGTATGGATGGAAAGCTTAAGTAATTACATAAATCAAAATAAGTTGAAAATTGGTCCACATGTTGTTATATTTTGCCCTTTTAATTTCTCGCCCAATAGCTTACTCAAAAACGATTCCGACAATCCACAACGCAGGCAAATGGTGACAAAGTGATGACAGGCCATAAATTACTTCGTTTGACCATCATATCGCCGTGTTTTGCCACGTTCCTATAACTGCGATCGATGTGTTTTTTTATCAATAATAGCTTAAAACTCAATGAAATGAAAACAAAATATGTTCATTCTGTTCTTATCATGTAACTTATTTTCAAATTTTTATTATACTTTCATTAACATCAATATTACTGTGTCAGCAATAAACAAATTCGAGTCAAACACAATATTTTGGGTCCATCACTTTGACGTCACGAGAGAGCAAATTGGGGCGTTTTGATCAATGAAGCCGTGGCGAAAATCCGCCCCCGTTTTTTTCTCGTATGTCAAAATAGCAAAAATGTATAAATGGCTCTATTTTTGTTAATTTTACATCAAAATTGTATTAATTTTTTCGGGAATTCGTGATGGATGTACATATATTTTATGAATGTAGTCAAACTGAGCTTGAACAAAAAGTCTTGACATATTTCCTTTAAGCCTGCTGGGGGAAGCTAAGGCCCTGGCTGGGAAAGCTAGGCCTGGCTGGGGAAAGGCTTAGCGGCCTGGCTGGGGAAAGCTAGAGCCTGGTCCCTGGGGAAAGCTAAGCCTGGCTGGGGCAAAGCTAGAGCCCTGGCTGGGGAAGCTAGAGCCTGGCCTGGGGAGAAGCTAGAGCCTGGCTGGGGAAAGCTAGAGCCTGGCTAGGGAATCTAAAGCATGCTGGGAACACTGCAAACCTGGCTGGGGAACAGCAAAGCCTGATCTGGGGGAAAACAAAAAGCCTGCTGGGGAAAACAAAAGCCTGGCGGGAAAGCTAAAGCCTGGCTGGGGAAATCTGAAGCCTGGCTGGGGAAGCTGAAGCTGCTGGGGGAAAGCTAAGCCAGGCTGGGGAAAGCTGAAGCCCTGGCTGGGAAAGCTAAAGCCTGGCTGGGGAAGCAAAAGTCTGGCTGGGGAAATCAAAAGCCTGGCTGGGTAAAGCAACAGCCTGGGCTGGGGAAAGCAAAACTGGCTGTTGGAAACTAGGCCTGGCTGGGGAAGCTAGAGCCGGCTGGGGAAAGCTAGAGCCTGGCTGGGGAAGCTAAGATCCTGGCTGGGGAAAGCTGAAGCCAGGCTGGGGAAAGCTGAAGCCTGGCTGGAACAAAGCCTGGCTTGGGAAAGCAAAAGCTGGCTGGGGAAAGCAAAGCGGGCTGGGGTAAAGCAAAGCCTGGCTGGGGAAGTCAAAAGCCGGCTGGGGGAAAGCAAAAGCCTGGCTGGGTAAAGCAAGCCTGGCTGTGGAAAGCTTCAGCCTGACTGTGGAAAGCTTCAGCCTGACTGTGGAAACTAGAGCATGGCTGGGGAAAGCTGTAGCCTGGCTGAGGAAGGCTGCAGCCTGGCTGGGGAAAGTTGCAGCATGGCTGGGGAAAGCTGTAGCCTGGCTGAGGAAGGCTGCAGCCTGGCTGGGAAAAACTGCAGTTAGCTCTAGCCTGGCTGGGGAAAGCATGCATCCGTCTGGGGAAAGCTGCACCTGACAGGGAAAGCTAGAGCCTGGCTGGGGAAAACTGCAGCCTGGCTGGGGAAAGCTAGAGCCTGGCCGGTAAAGCTAGAGCCCTTGGCTGGGGAATAGCTGCAGCAGGCTTGGAATAAATCAACGCAATTGTTTCAATATCCACCTTCTGGGATTTGGATTAAACATAATAGAGGGAAGGCAAAAGCAATCAATTGGGGAAAATTTTGTATAATGTGCCCAAAAAGACCAAATCTAGTTGTGCTTTTGTGCAGAAAATATTATTTTTATTGGTTTACAAACAACATGCGTACTGACACAGAACCACCACCTTTTTCTTTAGCTTGTATGGTCACTCATTAATTTCCCTTTGTCGCCATAATGTTGACAATATTTGTTCTTTTTTTTTAAGAAACAAACTAAATTGTGACAACTTACCAATTCCCCTTTCCCTCCCTCGTCATCACTGCGTACCTGTATGCAGTTGCTACCCACGAAGTCCAAGCAATGGACATGACAATAATTTCATCACACTGAGAAAAGAGGAAAAAACAAACATGAGTGAGAAATCTACAAATTTTGATATTTGATTTGTTCTACAATCAATTGCTTGTTATTGATACTTGTATCTACAGTAAGACCAAGTTTTCCCGTTTTACAATATCATTCGCCATTCCGTGTTCTTTTCTCGTTTTCTAATTAAGGCAAGACTGAACTGTATTTTTTTGAGGAATGGGTTTTTGACACCTTTTTTTGATTTCCTTTGGCAATATAGCTAAAATGTTCAGCTTTGTTTGCTTTTTGTTTGAATCAATCGGACCTTGGGTTTTTAGTTATGTTCGATTAGAGCGGCAAAGGCGAACAGAAAATTAGATGGAATTACGTTCTGCCTATACTGTTACATGTTATTTTTCTTTGTTTGGGGTTTTTTATAATTAATTTTCATTTTAAAAGGCCACCTTTTTCCTAGATTGAAAAATATGTCTTTGAATTATATAAACTAAATAATTGAAATTACAGTTTTTGAATGCATAAGTTCTTTCATACTTACCAATATTTGCATATTTAGTTTAGTGTTTCCAGACTTTGATTGGCTATTTCTGCACTTTGGGGCAAATGCGTGCTAAAATAAAGCGCGTGCACTTTTCAGTAATGCACTGTCCATTTGCGCTAAGATTTGCAGGGTAAATCAATTACATATGTATCTAAATTTAGAGCCATTTTTGAAAAAAATAATGGTAACCATGGAAACTAGTTTATTTTGCATATAAATTTTCCCAAAAATTAGGTTTTTCGTTGTTTTGCATGCCATTACGCATGAATGAACATGCGTATGGACAAATCCCTCTGACTAATTTAGGATATATATTAAATGAATAAATTAAAGCAAGTTTGGTTTTCATACGTTCAACCGTTTTTAAACAATAGCCTATATTATAGGCTAAAAAGTGCACGCGCAAGATATACGTTTCATCGGCGTCCAAAATCCAAGATGGCCACCATTGCCATGGAAACAAACAAAATATTGAATAGACCATTTGCACAATCCCCGAAATGCATCTCATTCGGTGCCCATTTCCATCCGGGAACTTGTACCAAAGGTCATGTTTACAAAAAAATTTGTTGTTTGTTCGCGTCGCCGAACAGTGCCTAAAATTACAATACAAAGTACCTTTTCACATGAAGTTAATCTTACAAAAATGTAGAAGAATATCTATGGAACAAAAAACAATCGAGGCACTGGTGTTGAAATTCACGACAAAACGTGATATTTTCGATCGTACTATGCCCTACTTGTCACCTGACGGACGATTACACAACTATAGTGCAACGTCACAGATAGCCTAAGTTTTCTGGTATTTTCGTTACGCTCCTAACCGTATGTTTTTAGCCGACTTGAGGCTGGTAAAAGTTCCCGGATGGAAATGGGCACCGAATGAGATGCATTTCGGGGATCGTGCAAATGGTCTATTGCTTACATCATAAATTTGTTTTCCTCACTAAGATGCATATCTTGCCTTAAGAGCCATAATTTATGCGATTCTAGGCAACATTTCAATTTTCTTAACTAAAACCACAACAATGCATTTATCTAGAAATACCAAAATAAGCACTTGGCATATGCTTGCAAATATGCCAAATTTGGCGGTAGACATTCGTGAAATCGGCGATAATGAAGCCTACTAGGGTAATTTTTGTCCATGAATGATGGAAATTCATAGGATTTTAATGCATTTTGAGACTTAAATTAGTGGTAGGATGAATTCAAATCATTTTGTGCAAAAAATCAATGATATAACTGGAAAAATAATTTTTAGGACATTCAGGTTTCTCCAAATCTGTGTTCTAAATTCAAATTCTGTGAAATTTCTTTTTTTTTTTCTGTAAAACAGAAAACTTTGGTCTTTAGTCTACCGGAAACATGTTACAAGTGGGTTCTAGTATCATGGTAACTTTTGCCCATTCTTTCTGAATCTGCAATCAGAAACAGAGTATCTCACCCCATTGTGAAGTTACAAACATCTGAAAACGCAAGTTTTAGCAAGCGGATATTATTTGTTCAATTTTCAAGGGGGCCTGGTGCCCATATCAAATATCCAGAAAATGCTCAAGTTTGGTGTATATAATACCTGGGCATATATCTATACACTAAATAAGGAACAGGCTAAAGAAAACTTTCAACAGGGATATGGCGAATGTCCAAAATGGGTCCCACACACAAAAAAGCACCCCTTGTGGTGGATGGTTGACCATGTGAACAGTTACTCAGGGTATTGAAATTTACAACAGAGATAAATATACATTGGACCTTTTTAACTATTTAATTTCAGCAATGTGACGCAAAGAATATTGCGTCTAGGACCCACTTCGGGCACTCGGCATATCCTTATTAAAAATTCGCTTTAGCCTGTTCCTCCTTTGGATTATAGATATGTACCCAGATATTACATACACCAAATTTGAGCATCCTCTAAACATTTTGCATGGGTACCTGCCCCCCTTGAAAATTGAAAAAATAATTTTTGCTACCTAAAACTTGTGTTTTTGGATGCCTGTAACTTCACAATGGGGCAAGATACTGTTTTTGATGACAGATCGGCGCAGGGCGACGCGTCTCAGATTTGATTCCAGACATAATAAAAAGATTATTGCACACCTTCCCAAAACTTCAAGTGGTTATTTCTGCTGTTTTTCTTTATTTAATATTCGAAGTAAATTATTTCTGGCACTAGGAAAGGTCGTATGGTATCCAAACTTCAGGTAATTTTTAACCAAAATATCTAAATTCTCTCATTGCATTTCGTTAATAAATTGTTTAATTTTCAAGAACACTTTTAACTTTAAAATCTAATGGCATTATTTTCTAAATTTCTCTTTAATATGAAACCTTATTTAAGGTGTAGTTCTACAAATTCTTCACATCAGCATTCTTGGGTTTCTGGAAAATAGGCAATTATTGACAACTATTAACATTACCTAAACACTAATTTGTGTTGGTTAGCACACAAAGTGATATAAAGTGTTCTTCAAATACAATGCATTTGAAACCATATAAAATGAAAACCAATCTTAAAGATAATCTACAACTTGAGGTAAAATTATTTCAGCATTTGTCAATATTTTTCACCATTTTGCAGTGGCGTAGCCAGAGGGGGGGAAGGGGGCTTGCCCCCCCCAATATTTGATTTAGTCGGTTGAGGTGAGCCCGTCGGTTCACTTGAAGAATAATTATTATCGGGGATCCCCAATAATAATTCAACGGCTGGTGGAAACGGCCTTCCAATGTGAAATAGCCGGGAAATAGCGTCATGTACGTGTCTAACATCCATTAGTTTTTTTTAATAGTTCGGGCAAGTCAAGTTAGAGGTTATTTTCTCGAGGTGGCACTATTTCATCTTGGATGGACATAAACTTAGCATTTCCAGCTCTGCTGTTAAGTACAATCTGGGATCCCAATTCTAATTACAAAATTGCTTATTTTGTGATAAATACGCATTTTTTAGCATTCTCGTTCGCAGGTATAGTTTCCTAGACAATTACCAACGTAACTGTGCAAAAATATCAAATTTTGAAAATTGGGGGCGCTCTTCAAAAAATGTGCCAATATTGCTTTAAGTGTCTTCTGAGGGCTAATTCTTGCACGTTTTGGTAAAATTTACATGTCGTACGCTGACCATTGAACTTGAAACCTACATACTTTGCCGATCGCAGTGAGTGTTTGCGCCGAGCGTAGCACACAACAAAAGTGCATTTGACCTCTGCTGAATTGGCCAATCGCGCTAACGTATTTACGTTACTAGGACGCTTGTTACTAGGTCAAGTGCAGCTGTGCATACGCGGTCAACGCACAGCATTTTAACGACGCGTCTCCGATTTGATTCCAGACATAAGAACCTAGTTTCAAATGAATTGGTTAAATCTGATTTGATAGTGCTTTTTTCTGGGACCACACTTGCCTGCTTCAGCAGTATACAAGCCACAGATGCGAGCCGAGATCAAGAAAACCAGAATTTGTATTTAAATAAATTTATTTACAAAAGACAAAAGAGGATGCCAATTGTTTTTTAAAGCCCTTAGAAAAGAACTTGCATCAAATGCCAGAAGTATACTCAAGAGTGACAAAGGCACCAATATTATAAGAATAAAATATTGGGGGAGTGCGTGGCTTGTAAAAGATAATAGGGGTTTCTTACCGTCAGTTCAAGTAGAGAATGTCAGCTCTTGCAGTACCATAGACATATAGTACAATTAAATGGTAAGATAGCTACACAGGAGCAAGAGACAATGAGAATAAGCGTATGGGTCACATATCAATCTGTAGGTTCGCGAACCGGCTAACAAATGTGCTGAGCAGGGGGGAACAGACAAGACAAAGTCAAGAAATTTTAACAAAATATTGGAAACAAATAGTTAGGATGCGGTCTCCAGTCAACCTGGGTTCCTGGTATTTGGAACCATTTCAGCCATGAACAGTCAATATTTGTATACACACTTTATCCCATTTTAAGTCCAACTACATCTTCCATGCCACACCCAAAACTGTACGCACGTTCCAATTCTCGCATTGCACAATACATGCCGACACTAACGTGGAGAGAGGCGATATTTTCACGATGCCATAAGGTGAAAAAGTCGACTCCAGATCGGCCTGAATCTCCGCGTTATAATACAAATATTACACAGCGAACAAGCTCTGTGATCACTGTAAGGTTATCAAATGCTAAGAGTCTATTGCGTCCGTGAATATGCACAGATTAAACGACAATTACGATATTAAAGGAAACTTATCTGTCTATGGTATCACCCAAAATCTTTCGTTGAGCTGTGTATCAAAATAAGGGACTGTTCTACGCTGAAGTCACAGTTCGGCTCAGTTTGATCTGCTGTGTGTTCGGATCTGAGGGGGAAGCTTAGAAAGAAATGACCATTTGTCCGGGTGATGATTCCCATAGGCCGCCTTAGTGTAAAACATGGCATAAAATTGCCACCGATTTTTACTCTGATTTAGTGATAGCAGAAGACTGGAAATAGTAGACAGTCGTTAGGAAATAACCAATGCCGCTTTTAGAATGACTCTTCGTTTCACTTGCATGGTAGAAACAATCCAAAGAGATGACCAGTCATAAACGGTGCCAAACGCAAACGGTCTATCGCCCTCATAGCAAACCACACGTTTGTTTATCACCTCGATGAACCAGGCTGCGGAGCCTGTAAGGAACTAAGATTTGGACTTAATTAGAAAGTACACGCTAGCTGTTGTGTGTCGACAGGAGCCGTGAGATCTGCGAATCGAGGGCCAATGATAAAGGCTAAGCACCGGCAAGTGACTACAGGCTCCACGTGATGAGTAGACAGCCCTATTAATCAATGGTATGACTTGCCCAGACGGAGTGTTTTGCCCGCTCAAAATTTGGACAGCTAAAGTTGGGCAGGAAGACTATTCCACCCACTCACAGTCTTTTCCTAGCTCATTCTTTCTTTGTTTATCTTATTCTGCCCTTCCCCTCGCAGCCCCCCGCCTCTTTCCCGGTCCTTCCTTGCTTTTGTTTCACCCTAGCCCACCCCTTCTCCATATTTCCTCTTGTTCTCCCCTCCCTCACTCCCCCCTTCTTCCCTCAACCTTTCACTTCCTGCTTCTTGTTTCTCCCACTCTTCTTTTCTCTTTTTGTCTCCTTCCCTTGTTGGTTCCCATCTGTTTATTCCCCGCTCATTCCGCTTTTCTGCCTTAGTCCCCAACTCTATTTGATTGGTTCACATTTCTTCCCTCCGGCTGACACCCCTTTCATTCTCCCCATTCTGCTGCTCCCTACTTCATTTTATTGCTAGTTGATTTTTCACTCTGGTTTGACTTTTTGATCCATCTCCTTGCAGCAACCCTCTTACTTTTTCATCTAGTTTCCATTATCCTCGGTAGCTATTTCTTCAGCTGATGGGCCAACCATCAGAGGGGGTTGGAGTCAATTCACACAAGCCACAGGTTTTGGGAAATTGCACGAACATAGGACGGTCAGTGATCACAGAAAAAGCCGAGGCGCAACACAGAAAACATATATCCGACTTAAACGCTAATTTTAGCCCACAAAGCGTTAGTACTTAGAGCTAAAAACGCTGCTTCCAAAAGTTTAAGAACCACAAGACATTTCAAATCATGTACAAAAAATTCACTAACTACTGACAGCTGTTTAGTATTTTTTTTTCCGCTATAGTTATAGGAACCCACATTGCACTATGCCTCATGGGCATTTGATTCAAAACACGCACTCTGCCAGCCGCCCACCATATTTGAATAGTGAGAATTGGCAACAGTGATCAGAGATCATTCATTAAATTCATAACAAAGGCGACTCGTATTTACGCGATTTGCCCCGTAAAATATAGTCACAGCCCGAATTGTTGCCAATCACTACAGGCTGCATAAATGCAACTTCACCTTACCCCCTCCCCGCCCCACCTACCATGCCCAACACGCAACCCAGACTAAAAAAAAAAAACAAAAAACCCAAGAAAACCTCCCCAACACCCACAACTAAAACGACACAACAACCTCAATAAACAACAAAACCACGAAAAAACAACATACCACCGATACTCTAACAGCCCTAAACACCCCAAACCCTACCCCAATACCCTTACACGACCTCCCATTTCCCCCAACACCACGCCAACCATAATTCCCATCACCCACAACCCCGCAACACCCACATCCCTCTGCCCAACATCTGAAACATTCCCATCTCCCTCAAACAACCAGACAAAAATAAACACCACCAAGCCCCAACACCATCGCTGCAAAAACTCCACAAAACCATGCAACACCACACCATCCCCAACACCCCGACATACCCAATCCCACTCCCCATCACCATGCAACACCCCACCCCTCCCCAACACCACGCAGAAGAACAACCAGCCCAGACTAAGACCTAAACAACCCGCGCACAACACCAAGGTGCAAGACCCAACCCCGCCCCCCCAAACACCCCGAAAACACCCCACCCCTCGCCACTAAAACGGCCGCACCCCCGCCACAACACCCATACCCACTCCCCAACACATCACCCTTCTCCCCAACACCTCACCCCCAAAACATAGCCTAGTATGAGCCTCATGTAGACGATTTTTTGTAGGAATTTTGCATGTCGAATGTACTGTTTCAGAGATCCAGCAATTGCGCAAGATTTAATTAGCATTGCCATACTTAAGCAGCATTATTACATAATTTCAAATTGCAAAAAAGATGTCCCATGAATAGCGTATTATGCAGCCACCGCAGGAATTTTGCTCCTTCCAATGTACAATTCAAAAACTTTATTAGCAACTACGCTGATTTGTGCAATTAATTAGCTCATTTGAATACTCAATTTGCCCGAACTACGCAAAAATCTAATAGGTCAAGAACTCTTCAGACCGCCTCCTTCCACCAAGTACATCATATAAGCATGACGGAAACCCAGAAAACATCGTACACAAGCCTTGCAGCAAAATTCTCATACATTATGCAAATTAGACACTTAATTAGCATAGTTTACGGCCACAATCTAATCAGGTCGAGAACTCATCAACCCGCGTCTATCACCAAGGTCCATCATTGCTCAGCCATTACGGAACTCCCCGATAAATGCGTATGAAAAAGGGCCCGTAGATGTTAACAATGTTTTGGTAAGCCAAGAGCATTTTGAAGGCCTATATCTTCTGGCGTTTCTCAAGCAGAAGAATGCTAATGATAGTAACGCTTCACAGAACTCGTTCGGCATCCTGGGGGGGGGTGGGGGAACACCTATTTCGGGGACAATTAAATTGGTTTAAGCACAATAAGCTGGATCGAGAGTTGCACACCCATTTAACGCTTTACTACCACATCCCCCAAAGTTTGTCAACTTACGGTTTGAGTCAAGCACCATTCACACTTGGACTAGTCAGTGCACTCCGTGCTGGCACAAGTCTTGGCACACTGCACACTTAAATTAGGGGGTAAGTTCCCTCTCGACACTGATGTAATGACGATTTTAAACCCTCGGACTGAAACAAGATCAAATTCTATTCTAATTAATCGCCAATATTCCAATAATTGAGCAGGTAAATAATTATGAGATTTTTTATGAATAAATGATTGAAAATAGGACCATATTGAAACAATTGCTGACCAGGAAGCTCCAACTTTAGCAGTGGCGAAAGCTAATTCTGGTCTGTCTGAGGCGAAAACTTGGAAAGTTACAGAAAAAAAAAAACAAACAAAAAAAAAAAAAAACAAAAAAACCAAAACCTGGCGGGGCGAAAGCTAAAGCCATGGGGGGGAAAGCTAAAGCCGTGTGCGGGCACAAGCAAAAGCTAAAAGCTGTGTGGGGAAAGCAAAAGCCTGGGTGGACGCGCAAAGCCCAAATTGGAGTGCCCCCCAGGTAAAGCAAAAGCCTGGGTGGGGAAAGCCAAAGCCTGGGTGCGGGGCGAAAAGCAAAAGCTGGGTGGGGAAAAACAAAAGCCTGGGTGGGGAAAAGCCAAATAAGAACTGGGTGGGGAAAGCCAAAAGCCTGAGTGTGCGCGAGGAAAGTCAAAGACCTGAGGGTGGGGAAAGCAAAAGCCTGCGGTGGAGGAAAGAAAGCCTAAAGCACATGGCTGCGGGAAAGCTGAAGCCTGGCTGCGGGAAAGCTGAAGCCTGGCTGACCGTGAAAGCTAAAGCCCGGCCTGCCGGGAAAGCCCTAAAAGCATGGCCTGACGGAAAGCTAAAAGCCTGGCCTGGCGGAAAGCTTAAAGCACTATCAGATACGTGGATTTGCCAAACAGCAAATGCGAAAAAAATCATCAAAATATCAGATTTGTGCCATGCGCTGCATCCCTTTATCTGGTGTCCCCCCCTTTTCATCTGGTTTCCTGTCTTAGAGAATAAAGGCAAGGGCGTCGTTATCTGCGTTATAGTCATCCGTCACTCTTCCATAACATCGGCAACCTCGCTCCTTCACTTATCCGTGGCTGTTTTATACCATTTACCTGTCTACGTTTGCGTCATCCTTCTCCCACCCTACCTTGCCCATGATGCCACCTTTTTCACCCCTGTTTCTTTGCATGTCTTCTACTCTGTCCGGTGTTATTTTACTATTTCCTAACATATCCCATGCAAATGATAAGACCAGAAGCCAACCTAATAAGCGACAGCATAGGGAGAATTTTAGTCATTATTGGTAGTGACGGTCTCCTCTCTTTAGAAGAAAGGGAAAAATGAATCACCTGTGTCAAACTTACTAAAGAAACGTAATGGACAGGGAGAATAGTATCGGAAAAATGAAAAAGGGGGAGTGGTGTGGTGTGGTGGTAGGAACTTTTCTGTCATATTCTACAGCTGGGAAAAGGTACTTACTATGAGAATTCTACAGACGTATCCTTAACTTTGAAGCTATTCTGCAAATTTCAAATATTTTTCAAATCAATGATAGTGTCTATAAGCCGAAATATGTCAAGATTGATCTTGCGAAATGTTGGTATGACGTATGGAAAGCTTAAGTAACATATAGAATTAATATAAATCTAAAATAAGCTTGAAATTGCTGCCACATTTGTTGAGCATTTTGCACACCCTTTTAATTTCCGCCCAATCGCCTTACTCGAAAACGATTCCGACAAATCCACATCGCAGGCAAAATGGTGACGTCAAAGTGCTGACCATCCATAATTTACGTCGTTGTGACCATCATATAGCCCGAGGTGCCGTGACAAAATCTGTCAACTGTTGACGAACGGCTTAAAATACAAGTTATGACCCGACAGGATATGTTTTAAACCCCCCCCCTGTTGCCCGATGGGGGCGGGAGATCAATAAGAATGAAACACAACGAAAGGAAAACAAAATGATGGCAGGCGGGCGAACGGAGGGTCAAAGGGTAGGAGGACGGGTCAGGAAGCGCAGCAATATTACGGCTGTCAGAAGAAAAACTTAGGGTCAACGATGTTTTGAAGCTCATCACTTTGACGTCACGAGGAGAGCAAAAGGATTTCGTCCTTTTTTCTTTGGGGACGTAGGTTGGATATAATGAAGATAGATGATGCAGAAAAATGTCTAGCCGTTTTCTTCGTATGTCAACAAAGCAAAAATTAAAAATGCCTTCTATTTTGTTAATTTTTTACATCAAATTGTTAGTATTATTTTTTGGATCTTGTTCGATGTTTGATTTGTATGACCTCATATATTTTATGAATGCAAGTCAAACTGCAAGCATTGACATAAATATTGCTTGAAATATTCCTTGAAGCCTGGTGGGCGGAAAACTAGAGGATTGAGCATGGCACCTGCCCTGGGCCGAAAGCTATGCGAAAAGCTGCGAAAGCCCCTAGAGACATGGCTGGGCGAAAGCCTAGGCCTGGTCTGGGGAAAGCTATAGAGCCTGGCTGGGGAAAGCTAGAGCACTGGCTAGGGACGCTAAAGCATGGATGCGGCGGGAGGAAAGCTGCAACCGGCTGGGCAAGTTCCAACCTGGCTGGGGACAAGCCACAGCGAATACACCAGAAAGCAAAAGCCTGGTGGGGAAAGACTGAAGCCCTGGCTGGGGAAAGCCAAAAGCCTGGCTGGGGTAAACAAAAGCCTGGCTGGGGTAAACAAAAGCCTGGCTGGGGTAAACAAAAGCCTGGCTGGGGTAAACAAAAGCCTGGCTGGGGTAAACAAAAGCCTGGCTGGGGGGCCAGAAGCAAAAGCCTCGGCTGGGCCGGGAAGCGAAAGCAAAAGCCTGGTGGGGAAAGGAAAGCAAAAGCCTGGCTGGGGAAGCAAAAAAAAAAGCCTTGCGCCTGGGAAAGCAAAAGCATGGCTGGGGGGGAAAGCTAAAAGCCTGGCTGGGGAAAGTGCAAAAGCCTGTGCGGGGAAAGTCTAAAGTCTGGCCTGGGCGAAACTGGGAAGAAAGCTAAGCTGGCTGGGGAAAGCGAAGCCGGAATGGGGAAAGTGAAGCTGGCCTTGAGGGAAAGCATGGCCTGGGGAAAGCCAAAAGCGCTGGCTGGGGAAGCCCGAGAGAAAGCAAAAGCCTGCGATGGAGCGAAAGCAAAAGCCTGGCTGTGGAAAGCTAAAGCCTGTGCTGTGCGAAAGTCTAGAGCCTGGCCGCGGACGCTGGGGAAAGCTAGAGCCTGGCTGGGGAAAGCCTTGAGCCGGCGGAACGGAAAGCTAGAGGCCATGGTGGGGAAAGCCAGCGCCTGGCTGGGCGAAAGATAGAGCTGGCTGCGAGGAAAGCCCTTAAAGCGCTGGATGGGGAAAGCTAGAGTCTGGACGGGGAAAGACTAGACGCCCTGGCTGGTGGAAAGGAAGGAAAGCCTGCAGCCAGGGTCTGGGAGGAAAAAATCAACACAATTGTTTCAATATCACCTTCTGGATTTGCGTATAAAATAAAAAGGGAAGGCAAAGCACCCAATTGGGGGAAAATAGTGGATAATTTGCCCCCAAAAAGCACCAAGTCTAGTTGTGCTTTTGCTGCAGAAAAATTCCCTATTTTTTATGATTTAACAAAACAACCTTCTGACTGACGACAGAAATCCACCACCTTTTCTTTTTAGACTTGTATTTTTGAATTTGGTAATTAAAAAAAAAAAAATATATTTGAACAATATTTTCCCATTTTTTTTAAGAAACAATAATATAATCCGGTGAAACAACTTACCAATTCCCTTTTCTCGTCATAATCTGCGTACTGTATGCCAGTTGCTACCACGAAGTCCAAGCAATGCGACATGACAAGAATATTCACACACTGAGAAAAGAGGAAAAAAAACAAACAATGAGTGAGATATACAAATTGATATTGATTTTGATGTCTACATCAATTGATTGGTATTGATAATTGTATATACAGTAAGCACCAAAGATTTCCAGTCTTCTACATATCGCAGCATTCCACGTGTTCTTTTCCGTTTTCTAATTAAGGCAAGACTGAAGGATTTTCTTGAGACGCAAATGAGGGGTTTTGGACACCATTATTTTGATTTCTTTGACAATTAGATAAAATTGCAGCGTTGATTTGCTTTTTTTGTTTGAATCAAATCGGACATTGGGTTTTGATGTTATGTTCGATTAGAGCGGGCAAATGAGTGAGAAGAAAATTAGATGCGAATTCGTTCTGCCTATACTGTTACATGTTATGTCTTTTGTTTTGTTTTAGTAATTTTCAGTTGTAAAAGAGCCCGGTTTTCGAATGAAAAAATATGCATTTTTGAATTATATAAAGGAATTATAAATAATTGATAATAATAGTTTTCGAATGCCAATAATTTGCATAGCTTAACAGATAATTTGCCCATATTTATGTTTCCAGACTTGCTTGGCTGATTTCTGCAATTTTGCCACCAGTAAATGCCCCGTGCCCTACTATAAAATAAAGCGCCCGTGACACTTTCTTTCAGTTTAATGACGCCACTTGTCCATTTGCGCTTAAGATTTGCAGGGTAATCAATTACATATGCGATCTAATTTAGAGCACCCATTTTGTGAAAAAAATAATGGCTAACCTGGCAAACTAGTTTATTTTGCATATAAATTTTCCAAAAATTAGGTTTTTGTTGGTTTGCATGACATTTAAGCAGGACATGAATGCGTATGGATACCGCAAAGCCATTCTGACTAAGTTAGCCCGATACATATTAAATGAAATAAATTAAAGCAAGTTTGCGTTTTCAATCAGTTTTCAAAACGTTTCATTAAACAATAGCCTATATATAGGCGCCTCAAAAAGTGCAAGCGCAAGATATACGGTTCATAGGCGTTCAAAAATCCAAGATGGCCACCATTGGACTGGAACTAAACACAAAATAATTGAATAGACACCATTTGCACAATCAAGAAAGCATATCATAGGTGAAAATTAAATAACGCAGGAAATGAAAAAAGGTAATGTTTACAAAAAAATTTGTATGTTTGTTAGATGGTAGTACTCCCGAACAGTGCCTAAAATTACCAATACAAAGTACCTTTTCACATGAAGGTTGTTATGTGATTTACAAAAATGTTAGAAGAATATATGATGGACAAAAAACAATCGAGGCATACCCTCTCCCCCTCACCCAATCCTACATCCATCCATTATCGGCCCAACTCACTCCTTCGCTCTTATCTTACCGTCTCTTACTCTTGCGTACGTACTTCTTCAAAGCCTCCTATCCTGCAACCCTATCTCTGCCCTGCCATCATTCCCCTCTTGTCTAGCAGACCCTTAAGAAAGTCCCCTGTCGCCTCTCTTTTCCATTTTCCCCCGCTCCCCTCATTCCCCTGCGTTGGTACTTCCCCCAGCCGACCCCCTGCTAGTATCAGCTTTTTTCGAGTCTCGACTCCCTCCACTTCCTTTTTTACTCTAGTCATTCCCCAGCCCGTCCCCTCACCTCCGCTCCGTTATCATTATTACGTCTACTCCCCCCCCTTCTCCAGGAACCTTCCCGCCGCACCCCTCCCGACGCCATTCACCCTATCTCTACCAGATCTCCCCTTTTTCGTCACATTGATAACTTTCCCTCAACTTATGGGCCCCCACCTACCCTTTCTATTTTTTCCTCGCCCCTCCCGCGCTTTTCCACTAAAATCCACGCCCCCCCATCTCCTTTTCTTCGCAGACTTCTCCCCCCATTTCTCCCTCTACAATATCCTTCAATTGCTTTCGGCCTCCCTGCAATCCGTCCCCATCCCTTACCGACATAATTTGCACACGCCTATCTGAACCTTAACATCTACCTCTTTATCAGTGGGCTACCTCCCCATTTAGCTTTCTTCCCTTACTTTTTGTTTTTCTTTATCGATATTTTCGATCGTACTGTGCCATACTTGTCACGAACGGCTACGAGTTACACAACTATAGCTGCAAACAGCGAAGATTAGCGTAAGCTTCTGTCGCATATAGGGTAGTTTCGTCTAAGATCTCAGAACGTAATGGTGTCTGAGCAGACTGACGGCATGGTAAAAGTCTACCGCGATGGAAATGGAATATGGGCCAACGAATGCAGATGCATTTCGGGTGATAGTGACCATGATGGTTAATTGCTTACATCATAAATTTGTTTTTCCTCACTAAGCAGGCCATATCTTGCCTTAAGAGCCATAATTTATGCGACTCATAGGAGAACATTTCAATGTTATTAACGAAAACCACAACAATGACATGTATCCTAGAAATACCAAAATAAGCACTTGGCCATAGGCTTGCAAATTATGCCAAATTTTGGCGTAGACAACTGCTTAGAATTACGTGGTCCGAAATCGGCGATAATGAAGCCCCTACTTAGCCGGTATAATTTTTTGTCGCATGAATGATGCGAAAATCACTTAAGGATTTTAATGACATTTGAGACTTTCTAAATTAGTACTGGGTATCCTGGTACTACTGGTTGGAGGATGAATTCAAATCAGTTGTGCAAAAAATCAATGATATATAACTGCGAAAAAATAATTTTCGAGCGTGGTTCTCCAAATCTGTGTGCAAATTCAAATGCTGCTGAAATTTCTTCTTTTGTTTCTGTAAACAGAACTTTGTCTTAGTCTATACCACGCGAAGAAACATGTTACAAGTGGGTTCTAGTATCATTGGTAATAACTTTTGCCCATTCTTTCTGAATCTGCCCAATCAGTAAACAGAGTATCTTACCCTATTGTGAAGTTACAAACATCTGAATTAAAGCAAGTTTTAGAACAAGCCCGGATCATTATTTGTTCAATTTTCACGGGGGACTTCGGTGCCATATCAATAATCCAGAAAATGAAATATGCCTCAAGCTTTGGTGTATATAATACATGGGCCATATATCTATACACTAAATAAGGACCAGGCTAAAGAAAGAAAACTTTCAACAGGGATATGGCGAATGTCCAAAAAGGGGTCCCCACACACAAAAAACGCACCCTTGTGCGTGGTGGATGGTTGCCCATTGTGAACAGTTACTCAGGGTGTATTTGTAAATGTGACAACAGAGAAAAGTATACATTGGAGACCTTTTTATATGTATTTAATTTCTAGCATGTGACGCAAAGAATATTGCGTCTAGCGACCCACTTCGGGCACAGCATTTTAACGACGCGTCTCCGATTTGATTCCAGACATAAGAACCTAGTTTCAAATGAATTGGTTAAATCTGATTTGATAGTGCTTTTTTCTGGGAGCACAATAGCTGATAATCCTACCTTAGAAGGACTAGCCTAAAATCACCAAGTAAATTTATTGTACTTGAGCAAAATAAAAATGTCATTTAATTTTTATAAATTTTTGAGGATGCTTTTACATATTTCTTAAAGAGTGACTCCAGAGAGAAAGGCATAAAAAAAAATGTTTGTTTGGCGTAACCCGACCGACCCTAAAAAAACCTGCCATCTCAAAAGTTTTTATGCAATTAGCACAAAATAAAAAAAATATTCTGCCGACCGACCCATTATTTTCATCCACAATGTAAAAAAATTTTTTTTACCAACACAAAGACGAAAAAATAACAAAACAAGACAACAAGCAACTACAACAAGTAAAATAAAAGATCTTTGCTATGTCATTGAAAAAAGCTTTAAATAGTAGCATCTTGTATTCATTTTAGAGTAAAACATTGAGAAGATCTAAAAAAAAAAAATCTGACCGAACGACCAACCCTGATATTTTTTCTCTGTTACGCCAAACATATTTTTTTATGCCTAATCATAGGTATCCTGTATAAACACTCCCTGCCATATCGATCTATTTCGTGCCCAGTTTTTGCTGTTGTTTTTTCTTGAAGTTGCGAGTCATCCGCTTCGAGAAACAGCAAAATACGATGCAACGTCACTGCCATATTGATATATTTCGTCCCCACCAGATATTCTCTGATGCTCAGTCTTTCTGGTTTCAGAGATGTAACAGAGATGAAGTCCCATTTGAAAATCCAAAATTGAACTGACGGCAAGGCCAAATTTTAGCGTAGCATGTGATGAAGCTCCATGGAGCATATTTTCGTACAAAAACCCCCCTTCTCTAAAATAAATTGGTACTTAAAACTTGGTTTTTGATGCA
Source organism: Ophioderma brevispina (assembly GCA_023653785.1). Classification (NCBI taxonomy): domain Eukaryota; kingdom Metazoa; phylum Echinodermata; class Ophiuroidea; order Amphilepidida; family Ophiodermatidae; genus Ophioderma; species Ophioderma brevispina. The sequence goes on along the minus strand of JAMKCH010059637.1, from coordinate 34,491 downwards.
GTTCTACCTTTATCATTAACAGTTCGATCACCGAAATTGGTATTTTTTTTTTTTTACATTTCCGGAATTTTTTGTATTCATTGCCAGAAATCTGCAAATTTCTGGTTTTCAGAGATTTCCGGAAAGTTACATCTCTGTGGTCTCGTTCAATACACCCATACATCTACTATGAACATTTTTATTTTTTCTCTTTGGAGCCCCTCTTTAAAGCCTGTCAATTTACCTTCAATACCAACAAACAGGTACGGTACTTACTTTCACATCGTACTGACGTTATATCATCTATTTTTCGCCTACAAACATTGCAAAATTTTTTCTTAAAGATTTGTGGTTCACTCCAGGTGTGCCCAAATGGATGCTGCAATGAAAAAGAGAAAACAGAAAACAGATACACACGATTAAAATTCTATAACCACTTCTGGCCAACCTTTAGGCACCAAAGCCTTGTGTTTACAATTGGCATGCTCCAAGCAATATTTCAAACATGTTCAGGTCCAATTCAGAAATGACCTGCATGTAGCTGACTGAATGTTGTTAGTATGTGAGGCATGCCTGTAGTAATATTTTGGCATGCCTCTGGCAAATACAGTACATTTCACACTGCAAAAGAGAAGTTAACCTTGCCTTAAAGGCCGACTCAGAGATTTTCCAAGGATGGGGCCCTCAATTTTGTAACAAATCATGTTTTTTGCATATTAATTATGCTTGTCTGTATACTATTAATCAGTGTGAAATGGCTAAGCTCAAATTGATCACCTTCATGGAGAAATCACAACTTTGTAATGAAATTCTGGATCCAGAATTGTTGGTACTCTCGTACTACGTATAAATGTTTACTACATCAAAATAAAAACTCAGATTCATCTCAAACCTAGGTATTGAGCATTTTAGGGGACTATCTTTGGTGCTACTTGACTATTTTTAATTATGCAAATCTCAAAATCTCCGAGTCAGCCTTTAACTTGTAACACAACTTATAATGGGAATTAAATGGCTACCCCCTTCATTTGTCCTCATAACACAGGGTTTTTTTTTTTGTTAATTTGTTCTCATAACAAATGTTCTTGTTTGTTTGTTTGTTACCAATGCAAGGCTCTAGCATTACTTTGGAACCTTTTACTCCACCATTTTCCTTTTTTTAGATTGTATAGTATCTCAACATTATTCCAGACCAAATGTTACTTTGAATGGTTGTAAAAATTTGAAAATATTTATCACCAAAGAATGCCCCATCCTAAACCACATAAGTGGGTGAGATTTAGTAAGCAAATACGCATCATTGCTTGTTGCCAATCTAATATGAGATGATCTCATAATGACCCACTTGGATCCATAATGGCCACAATCAGACTTCATCCTCCAAAAAAATAACCAAAGTCTATTTACAACATGGTGGGAAAAAGTGGGAATCTAGGAAGCTCCTTCCCAGGAAATTTGACCATTTGGAGGGAAATTTGACTTTTCAGACAAAGAAATACATTAAAAATTGTTGGATCTATGGGAAATGTGACTATCTTCCCGGGAAATATGCATTTTTTTCCTGCCCTGATTTACAACTTGACCTGAGATGACCTTTGACCTCATTAACACAGAGCTTCCCATGCTGTACCTATGACCCGAGTTTGGTGCAAAATCGGATTGGTTAAGCCCATATTTTTTGGTTGAACTATGAGTTACAAAAATATGGCAAATGGACTTAAACTTCCCAATCAAGGAACATGGGAAATGAAAACCTGAACATGCAATTCACACAAAATTTACCTTAATAAGCACACACATATTTTACACACATAATTACAATGGGTAAGTGTCCTCTTAATCAAAAAAGGGCAACACAAAAAAACATCTAATAATCAATAACTGCACATCTAATCAAATTAACAACATCCTTATTTTTAATTAGAGAGAACACAGGAAAAAAACATATCAGATGTACAAATTATTTAGTGCATAAAATTAATAGCTATATGGTCATCCCATAAAACGATTGCTGCAACAATGGATTTACAGCTACTACAACTGTCCTCCCCATTCCAGAGGTCATGTACGTCTGCCTGTGCACAAACCTCTGTGCCTCGAGCGCATAAATTTAATAAAATATTGTCTATCCTTTTCTATCACAATCGTGTAGTGTATGTGTGTCTGTGCGTAATCGAGATGAGCATATATAAGCTTATTCCAGAGTGAGAGACAGTACATGTAGTGTATACTGGATAGACGTCATGGGACCTGTACATTTATCTATAAAAATGCAAATGATAAAATCAGAACGTAGCATTTTATTTGCAGATCCCTGTTTTTCATCCTGAAATGGACATCAATTTGTCTTGCATGTCTTGATGTAAAACGGCTAGTTCCCTTTTGGAGGCGAACACGTCGAGTTGTCATTCATATGATGTATTTTGTTGGCAATATTAAGTGGGTAAATTGGATTTTGAAGGACCCAAGGCAGGGGGATTTAAAGAAGCGGGTCCTCTCTTGATTTACTGAGTCAAGATGCTGCTATATATGTGCATGATGAACCTATGTCAAAACCTTCATTTTGCTTTGATATTATAGCAATGCATTTTTCAATCACAATATAAACATGAACTCATTTATGTACATGGGTGTTCTCTACTCTTTCTCTCCATGTCTCACAATGTCTTCAAGAGTTAGCAAATAAAAAATAAAAACATGTGGTAAAAATCCACAATACTGGCATATTTTTGAGAAACTATATTATTCATACCTGAGGTATAGTATAGTGCCTCATCTTGGTATTTTTTTAAAGAATATTGTGACAGTCACACTATAAATTTTTCATGTTTTACCCTCTTACCAAGTAATTATGAACACAAAGTTTATCCTCTGTAGAATGTTCTGAGAAAGCAATAAAAAGATGATTTTTCAACGTAAACTTGTCCTTATAACTTGTTAGTTTTCAGACATTCTTACCACCCCCCAACAAGATGACAAACCACTTTTAATTTCTCTAGTATGTAAAACAAGCCCGGGGGGCCAGTTGTATTCAAAGGTGGATATGATGCATGAACACGGACTTCCGAAATGCACCCTAAACAAGTATTTCCACCGACTAAAGAACCTACCCTAAACAAGCATTTTGCTACGACAAACAAGTCTTTTTGTCAGTTTTGTCAACAATACACATAAACAAGTTCAGCAATGCATTGTGTTGATAATATACCCTTATTATCTGGCTTTGTTCATGTTGCTTTACTTCAAAATTACAATATTTTTGATAATTTTGATCTCGCGTACATCACAATTTCAGGGTTACGAAAAAAACATACCCTTTTTTCCATATTTTGCTGTTTTTGACACCCTAATCAATGTACGCGCGTACATCGCTTGTTGGAAAAAAGAGACCCTTTTTACGAGTTTTCTTGTTCACGCATCATATCCACCTTTGAATACAAGTGGCCCCCCGGGAAAATAAGGCAGCTCTTGAACCACTGCCACCTGTAGTGCTTTTAAGATTCACTTTCCTTCACTTTCTGCACAAGTTGACCTATTGACCTTTGACCTTGCTATGTGACCTTAACCTTACTATGACATGCAAGTGTCTATGGTGCATTAACACACACGGACGAACATACAAAATTTGGATTAATATGTGCTCCTTGCACTAAAGTGCAGCCATCAAAAAATGTTGGTTTTACTTGAAGACTACTTTTGGTTTTCACACTTAAGGGCAGTGTCAACCCTGGTGCTTTTGTTTTTACACAAATTTCTGACTTTTGCACCATTTTAAACATTAAACTGTGTTCTATAGTTACCAACAAAGGTTATCCACTGCAGACAATCCTGAGCTGTATTTTTTGCCGATTTAAAACAGCTATTTGACCATTTAAAGTCACAAAAACCGCTTGGTCTAAACGGCGGGAATTTAAGCACATTTCACGGCGTCAGACGCAAGGCGCACCATCGCGTCGCACGGTGAATTTTTGCTGCGTAATGAAGCGTGCGCGTGTTTTAATGTACTTTTGCGCAAACGCATCTTGGAAAAACGAAAAATAATATTTGAAAATGTAAACAAAGCGCTAATTTAGACCAGATGAAATTTCAATTTCTTCTAATTTCCGGAGTTAGAGACAAAATATGTTTGATTCAATAGTGCATAAAGATGTACATGTATTTTCATCACTTGCACAACATACTCAATTTTGAAGTTCAAAGATAAAGTTATTTGAGAAAGAGACAGCTTGAAATGGCGTGAAAAGTCACTTTTTTTACGTAATTAAAACACAGATTTTCTGAATGTTCAATTTTCGCAAAATTTGGCAAATTTTCAGACAAGATAACTCCAAAAATACCTAAGTAAACGGTAAGGTTTAACTTTCCTATGATAGCAATCGGTCTTCTCTAGGGACGGTTTTCTCAATTTTTCATTTTTCGATTTCTAACTAAAGATATTCTCCAATATATACTCATATTTTGGAAAAAAGTAAAAATCACACTTTTTTGACATTTTTCGTTATATTTCGAAAAAGTAAGCTCTATTTTTAAAAAATGAAAAAACATCCCTAGACAAATTTGTCTTGTTTCTAAAAAATAACATAAATCATGAAAATTCTAATTGTTTTTGTTATGCTGTCTGAAAATTTTGGGGCAAAATCATGTTTTTTTTAGTATTTTTCTCAAAATACGGAAAGTTTTACATTAATCTGATGCCATCATCGGGTTCATCGTCCAATTTTCTTTCTAGAAATGTATACTTTTACATACAATAATCAAATATTTGCAAAGTTACAAACCAAAATAGATACTCAGAAACTCAAGGTTCACACTGCCCTTAAGAATTAAAAATCAAGAAATTTAATCGCGAGTGTATCATTGATTGGGTACATTGGAATTTATGTGATTTTGTGAACCAATCAGAAACAAGGTAAGAATAGAGGTAGGGCTGAAGAGGGTTAAGAGCATAAATATCCAGGAACTGCATTTCAACTGCACAGGTTTTTGCATGCACATAGACAGCTTGTGAGCTTGATCATTTTTCCCAAAAAAGTCCAGGATAAGATTTTAACTTGTATTATATGAAAGATAATAGTAAAAGAATTACTTGGGGCTCAAAAATTTTTTAAAAAAATTGTCTATGGTTTCAAAATACAACAGAACTAGCAAATTAATGAAAATTTGGCTGAATCCAAGATGGCCACCGTGAAACACATTGTTTTCAGGTACTTACAAAAATAGTAAGAAGAAGAAAATTAAGTGGAAGACAAGCCACTTAGTCGGTCTTTGCATGAAAGATAATTGGATAATGATTACTTTAAGACTCTAAAAAGTGAATTAAAATTTTCCAAAAACTGGTGCATTTTGGGATTGACTCAATATACACCCTCTAGGTTTGACTGAAGCATCGCCAGTTCACAGTCTAGCATCAGAGGGCGTTTCGAATCAATCTCATGATGCATTGCAATGTTCCTATACTGTACTGTACTAAACTTGTGTCAGTACTAAGGGATAAAAAGTGTTCTAAAAGTTTCAGAACCCCAAGACATTTCATAATCATGCTAAAAAAGTGCTAACGCTTTGTGGGCTAAAATGAGTGTAAAAGTCAGGGGTTTTATGTGTTAAGAATAGGATTTTTGTGGGATCACATGACCCTACTGAGGTGAAATTTCCCAAAACTGGTGCATTGTGGGATTGACTCAATACACCCTCTGGTCTAGCATCATCTTGTAATATAGGTATGCATAAAGTTGATCCGTGAAAAAAAATGAAATCCAAAATTACACTTGAACCTAACATTGCATCCTTTAGGTATCACGCCAGGCTATATAAACTTTGTAGCAGTCAATGCAACTACTGTCCCTGTTAAACATGAGAAATGCTCTGCCATCATCAGAAACCTTAGCACAAGCATGCATACATGCATTAGCCTTTCTTGCATTCATTCCTTATAATGCTTAGGAAACTCCGACAGTACGGTTGTGCCTCTTCAAATAATAACACAGGGACATACTTGTGTAAGAGAATAATCGCCATGTTGAATTTTCTTGTTGTGTCAGCAAATTGACAGAAAAAAATATTTTTATACATAGAAAGAAGACAACACATGTAATTTAAAAGATGGCTGTGCATCTCAGAAGAAGGAAAAAAAACTTGCTGACGACGCGCTGAAATGCCTCTGTGACACAAAAAAGAGGGCGCTTGTTAAATCTTTTCTTTAGAAACTTTTATATTGTAACATGCAATTGCAAATGACTTAGTAATCACGAAATGGCTGCATATTAATATTTAGTAAAGTAATTTAGTGATGCATAACTTAAAGGTGCAACGAGAGATTTCAAGTCGTCCATATTTTCTGTGATACGTAGCGATTTCATATAGATTAGACATGCAATAGATTCCCCCACCTTTTATTTGGCAACAGAAATAACTTAAAATGAAAAAAGAGGTGATTTGTATATGCTTATTTTTCAATAGAAAACATAGGCTGAATTTCGTATTTGCTCCTATATGAAATTAGAAATTTCACAATTTTGGTACCAAAGAAACAGTTCTCAGCTTAATCCTTTCAGATGGGGATATTTTGGATAGAAAGCTTTATACCAGTGCAAAAATCAGAATTTTCATATTTTTTAGGGACACCTGTAATTTGAAATCTCTCGTTGCACCTTTAAAGGGGGATGGCCCGATTTAAGGATATGAAGTTTTCATCTTGATAGATTGACCTTCACTCCAAAACCCCATCTGTGAAGTTTCGCGCAGATATTTCAATCCGTTTTGATGCGAGAGCTAAAACGTGATTTGTAAGCCCCATAGAGTACTATGTAAAATTAATATTGGTCGACCAAAATGGGGCATATTTTCGCTCATAACTTCCAAACCAAACATCATTTGGCTCTAAGATTTCACAGGACAGGATAAATGAGAAAAATAGTAGCTTCTTCTGATACCAAAATGTTGACCACTTCCGGTAAAATCTGGGGCTTCTGGGGACGAGGCTATTAGCGATCGGGCCATGGACCTTTAAGTCAATGCCCAATTCTAGATGAGAGAATTTTCCTGGTTGATAGAAATCTTGATTCTGCATAGTACCTTACTGACCCGAGTATAGTCTCATGCTTGACTATAATCCCACACCCAGTTTTTGAGAGCATCTGAATAATAGAAAATCTTATTATAATCCCACCATAAATTTTTGTTTTTTTCTGTTGCAATTTTTGTTACAATCATTACTGAACTTGATCTCATGCTTGACTATAATTCCACCCCCAATTTTGAGAGAATCTGAATAATAGCAAATCTTATTATAATCCCACCATAAGTTTTTATTTGCAATTTTTGTTATAATCTTTACTGTTTTGATCTTATCTTGTGATTTTCTTTACAAAATTAATTAGGTTCAAGGTTCAGTTTGTTTACATGTCTTTGTTGATCACATACCTCATTTGACACTTGAAAATATCTGGAATAAGTTTAGCTTTGAAAGGCTGAAATGTTGATCTTGTGTTTCATGTTAAGGGTGGAGATCCCATTACAATCCCACCCCCTAAATTCAAACGAATTTCAGGTTAAAAACAGGTGGGACTATACTACTACCCTACATGACCTTTACCTCAAAAGCTACACCCTTGCATCTTCCTATGCCAAATATTGTCACCAAGTCTCACTAACCATCAGTGTTGCCAACACCGCATTTTACTCGCCCAATAGACTATTTGCGCGATCCCCGAAATGCATCTCATTCGGTGCCCATTTCCATCCGGGAACTTGTACCAGAGGTCATGTTTACACAAAAATTTGTTGTCTGTTCGCGTCGCCGAACAGTGCCTAAAATTACAATACAAAGTACCTTTTCACGTGAAGTTAATCTTACAAAAATGTAGAAGAATATCTATGGAACAAAAAACAATCGAGGCACTGGTGTTGAAATTTTTTTTTTTTTTTTTTTTTTACCATAAGTTTTTATTTGGAATTTATGTATTTTGTGAACCATCATAAACAAGGTAAGAATATAGGTAGGGCTGACAGAGGGTTAAGAGCATAAATAGCCAGAATGCATTTCAACTGCATCAGGTTTTTCTTTGGGCATGCAACATAGGCGCTTGTGAGCTTGCATCATATTTAATCTCGCCAAACAGTCCGGATAAGATTTAACTTGTATTATAATGAAGATAATAGTAAAAAGAATTACTTGGGGCTCAAAAATTTAAAAAAAAATTGTCTTATGGTTTTCAAAATACAACAACTACAAATTAATGCAAATTTTCGGCTGAAATCCAAGATGGCCACCGTGAAACACATTGTTTTCAAGGTCACTTACAAAAATAAGCAAAAAAAAATTAAGTGGAAGACAGCCACTCACGTCGGGTCATTGCATACACATATAATTTAGATAATGATTACTATTACAGAACGCTAAAAGTGAATTACAAAAATTTTCCAAAAACGGGTGCATTTTGTGGGATTGACTCAAATACACGTGGTATAGGGAGCTTGTGGCCATAGAATTTACTTCAGATGGAATGATGGGGGGGCCGGCTTCTTCTTCTTTTTCCTGTCCGCAATCGCCATTCACCTCTAGCATCAGAGGGCGTTTCGAATCAATCTCATGATGCATTGCTAATATTTTCCTATCCTGGTACTTTCGGTACTACACTTGTGTCCAGTACTAGGGATCAAAAGTGTTCCTAAAGTTTTTAAGAACCCAAGACATTTCATAATCATTCTACTAAAAGTGCTAATCTGTAACGCTTTGGGGGCTGAAAATGAGTGTAAAAGCATGTGTGTTTTATGGGATAAGACAATAGTGATTTTTTTGTGTTGTGGTGATCACATTGACCTCCTCTGAGGTGAATTTTTCCCAAACTGGTGCATTGTGGGATTGACCTCAATACACCCTCATGGTCTAGGCATCAATCTTGGTAATAATAAGGAATGCATACAGTTGAATAACCCGATGAAAAAAAATGAAATCCAAAATATACCTTGAAAAACCTAACATTGCATCCTTTAGGTATCACGCCATGACATATAACTTTGTAGCATGTCATGCAACCGACTGTCCCTGTTAAACAGAAAATTGCGCATGCCATCATAAAACCTGTAGCACAATGCAGCATACATGCTTAGCCTTTCTTTCATTACATAACCCTGTTATAATTGCTAGGAACCCTCAGACAGTACGGTTTGTGCGTGCCTCTTCAAATCAGAACCCAGGGACATACTTTGTTGTAAAGAATAATTCGCGATGTTATGAATTTTCTTGTTGTTCTCAAGCCAAATAATTGCAGGAAAAAAAAATATTTTTAACATAAAAGAAGGACAACCATGTATTTAATAAAAGATGGCCTGTGCAATCCTCACCCGAAGAGGAAAAAAAACTTGCTGACACACGGCCCTGAATGGCACCCTCTGTGGACACAAAAAAGAGGGACGCTTGGTTTAAAATCTTTTTTTGAAACACTTTATATTGATAACATGCACTTGCAAATGAACTTAGTAATCACTAAATGGCTGCACATAATAATATTAGTAAAGTATTTTAGGATGCATAACCTTAAATTGCAACGAGAGGTTTTAAGTCATCCATATTTTCTCTGTGATACGTACGATGTTCATATAGATTAACATGCAATAGATTCCCCCACCTTTTAATTTGGCACAGAAATAACTTTAAAATGAAAAAAGAGGTGATTTGTATTAGGCTTAATTTTCAATAGAAAACATAGAAGGCTGAATTTTCGTATTTTGCTCCTATAGAAAATTAGAAATTTCCACAATTTTTGTATTTTTGTTCATTTGTTTCCTTTTCAGGTTAATCCTTCAGATGGGGATTTTTGGATAAAAAAGCTTTAATACCAGTGCAAAAACATCAGAATTTCCTATTCTTTAAGGGACACCTGTAATTTGAAATCTCTCGTGCACCTTTAAAGGGGGATGGCCCGATATCACAATATGAGTTTTTCCTATCTTGATAGATTGACCTTCACTCCAAAAAAACCCCCCATCCTGTGAAGTATTCGCTCCGATATTTCAATCCGTTGGATGGGAGAGCTAAAACGTGATTTTTTGTAAGCCCCCATAAGTACTATGTAAATTTTAATATGTGGAGTCGAAACCAAATGGGGCATTAAATCTTTTTCGCCTCAACTACACTTCCAAACCAAACATCCTTTGCTCTAAGTTTCATTTCACAGACATGATAAACTGAGAAAAATATACGCTTTCCTCTGATACCTAATGTTGACCAATTCCGTGAAATCTGGGGCTTTCTGGGGACGAGGCTATAAGCGAATCCGGCATAGTTGCCATCGGACCATAAGAGCAATGGCCCAATTCTAGATGAGAGAATTTTCCTGGTTATAGTAAATCTTGATTCATGCATATCAAACCTTACTGGACCCGAGTATATCTCATCTTGACTATAATCCCACACCACATTTTTGAGATAATCCTGAATAATAGAAAATCGTATTATAAAATCCCCCATAAATTTTTGTTCTTTTTTTTCTGTGCAATTTTTGTTACCATATGCATGTCTAACTTGAGCTCTGATTGGACTAATAATTCCACCTCCCCCCAATTTTGAGAGAATCTGAATAAAGCCAAATCTTATTATATCCCACCCTAAGTTTTTATTGCAATTTTTGTTATAATCTTATATCGAGAGGTTTTGATCTTCCTTGTGAGTTTCTTTTCTTTACAAAATATTAGGTGATCAAGGTTCAGTTTTGTTGGACAGGTCTTTTTTGGTGATTCACAACCTTCATCTTTTGCCAATTGAAAATATCGGAATAAGATTTAGCTTTGAAAGCTGAAAATTTGATCTTGGCGTTTCATAGTTAAGGGATGGAGAATTCCCATTTGACAATCCCCCCCCCTAGAATTCAAAACGCATTGTCAGGTTAAACAGGTGGGACTATACTACTACCCTACATGACCTTTAAACCCCCATCAAAAGCTACAACACTTCCTCTTCCTATGACCAATAATTGTCCACCAAGACATTCTCATCACTAAACCTCCGTGTTGCCACACCCATTTTACCTCGCCCAATTTGGACCTTTTTCAAAACTAAGTTTAACTATAAACCTATACACGAACATGCGTCAATACCATGGTTCAAATGCATAGCTTTAGTTTACCCCTGGTCACCCATAGGTTCATCCATGGTCCACCTGCTTCCTCAAACCCATGTCTACCCATAGGTTCATATGACTGTGGTTGCCATTTTTCAAACCTATGTTGACAATTGGTCCACAGTAGTCATTGGCCATGGTTCAACAAGCACAGTTCCTAACACACATGTTGACCCATTATGGTGAACCATGGTAGTATGGTTGACATTTCACCTGGGTAGGGTTAATATGTCCTTTGGTACAGAAGCCATCAAAATTAGACACTAGGAGTCAGTGGCAGTAGTATAGCAACTTGTTTGTGCATGTGTAAATGCATGTGGGTTCCTTTCCAAAGAGGTTCTGTATAGATAGAGAGGTAAAGCATTACGTAATCTTTAGAAATTCATTCGTCCTCTCATGTTTTTCCGACCACAAAGAAAACATAGAGTACCAAACAATACAAAGCACATGGCTGACTCCGCTTCTTCCCACATACTGTGGGCTGCCGCTTGCATATACCCTAACACTAAGTGATACAAATTGATGTAGTTTTAGAGGGTTGGTCCAGGTGGTAATAATAATGCACCTTGATCATTGGTGCTCAGATACTCTTTTTTCCCATATGCATGGGGGGCGCGCTTTCTATAGTTGTAAAGATGTATTCATATGAGGCGGTTTTTACATTTAAATTAAAGACGACACTAGACGTGTCATGTCATTCGTTGTGTGGCCATCGGTAGGACAAAATTTAAACCACCCAATAGCAGCCCAACATCCAACAACTGATACTTTGCCGGATGTATATTTATCGAATTTGACTTATGTGTGTATACAAGCATCCAAACTACTAATTATTCCGTGCAAATTCAAATGTCAGCGCCCAGCACGGACGACTGGTTCTGAATGGGCATATCAACCCCCATTGTATCCTTCTATATTTGGATTAACATTTTTACGATGTTGGTACTGCCCTATGTTGCTGGATTAGTCTGAGGTTAGCTCCTGGTTTATGATAAGTAGGTTATTAGGAAGAGATGGGTGGAGTATAATGGGTGGGGTGTGGTGTGGGTGGGGTGTGCTGTTGTGGGGTGGTTGGGTGTTTGGATGTAGGATGGATGGTCGACAGACGGCACTATTTTTTTGTTACGCAATCTCACCTTTACCTTTTATAGCATTATAATCTAAAATAAAAATGGTAACTTGAAATGGTGGCCTTTAGCCCTATCCCCCCTTCCTTCTACTTGAAACCGCCAGAATTTAAATTGGCTGTGTTTTTTCATTTAACTACACAGTAGGCCCTATATATATTTGCCATACTAATGGGGTTACACTCCCCAAAAAAGGACCTTCAATGCAGTGCTTGTCAAACAACCAAATAAAACCTAAACCCGTTCATCAACCATAAACCTAATGCAATTTGTCAAAAGCTGTATCGTTCTAAACATCAAGCCTATGATGCTGTACCAACTAGTCAACTATAAAATACACAAGCAGTTGGACATACAGACATGTCAATTTTGTTGAGTGCATCCCTGCCTATTAAGCATGCTAACGAACACACACCACTGCTTGTAGCTCAAGCTTCTACTGCTAGGCTACTAAGAATGGCTACTGCCAGTTACGACACACTTCAGAGTGAAATGTACATGTGATTTAACACTATGCACTCTCGCCAAATCCCACCACAAGCACAGAATAGGCACCTCTTTCCCCCTTCTTCCTCAGTCCACCACTGAGTTATCCATTCACACAACACGCATCCAAAAATTAACTATTACCTGAGACCACCACACCAACTGCAAAACACAATCCATCATTTTGGGATAGGAATTTGCAGCATTTATACTCCCCTCCTGCTCCTGACACTCCTGGACCTCTCCCATTTCCTTTTTTTTGGGGCCCCGTTGGATAACCTAAACTAGAAAAACTACTCCTACATATTCTTTCACATTTAGGGCAATTATGCCATTCATTTCGCATTAACCATACTGGCTGGTATTAAAGAAATAGATCCATGCATCCTCTCTCCTGACTTAAAAGGTGCAACGAGAATTTTGAGGCAACCGCAAATATTGTGTCATAATAGTAATTTCAATATAGATCTAGACACTCAATAGATTTATCCTTACCTTGTAATTAGGCTACAGAAAATGTTCTTAAAAGAGTAGAAAAAAAGTGATTTTGATTGCTTATATTCAATGTAAAAAGTAAAAAACATAACTAAGCTGAAATTCGTATTTGCGGCGCCTATACAAAATAAAATTTCAATTTTTTTTTTTTACCAAAGAAACATTTCTGGCTAAATCCTTAGAATTACACAGGGGCGTAAGAGGATTCCAGATGGGGATATTTTTGTTGAAAGCTCACATCAGGGCACAAAATCCGTACTTATTTCGATTTTTTAAGGACACCCGATATGGAGAATCCCCCCTCGTTTGCAACCTTTAAACTTCTATTTAAGCACTTGCTTCCACAAAGGTGGCGCAAACAATTTCCCTCTGCGCGTCCCCCCCCCCCCCCCCTGCCAGGCGGCTGATTCTCCTCTGCCTTCGCCTCTGCCCCCCCCCCCCCCCCTCACCTTTCCACCCCCCCCCCCCCCACTTCTCTTTCTTTCTTTCTTTATTCTCTCCTTTTTTTGTTTCATCTTCTCCACTTTGGTGACACAAACATTTCTCCTCTGTCTGGGCCCCCCCCCCCCCGTATCAACTTCTTTCTTTCTCCTTTTTTCATTTGGAAGTATATCAAAGGCCATGGCCCGATCGCTAATAGCCTCATTCCCATAACCCTAGATTTTACTGGAAGAGTCCAAATTTTGGAATCAAAAGAAGCATATAACTATTTTTTGTCCGTTACACCTGTGGAAAATCTATATGGCAAACCATGTTTTAGGTTTGAAAAGTTTTGAAAGTCATGAATGAAATTGTACTCCATTTGTTTGACCAATATCAATTTTACAAACACTTCCTCTATGTGCCTCACAACATCACGGTTTCTAGCTCTCACATCCAACCGGATTGAATATCGGCGCAAAACTTTAATGTTTTAACACAATGACCTCAAATGACTCCAAGACGACCTTTGCACATTGGTAAATTGGTTTTGAACACCCCCTGTCCCCACTCATATCAACTCTCACAAAGCTGCCAGAAAAGCCATCAAATAATTTTCCACACGAAGACTTGAAGCCCTGTTTTTTTATTGCGTCAATCACTCAACCTTTTACGGTCACTTTAATTCCAATCCTTTCTTCTCAATGTCTACAAACTATGATAAATGCAGTGGCTTTTCTAATGTTTCAACCATCCTCTTGGTAGATTTATGTATTCATGCACAGAGTGTATGAATGTGCTGAGTAATTCCACAGCTCACTTATCCACTTTTATGAAGTACAAATACGAGTATTCAATATGCACAAGATTGTTTTTTTCACAAATTTATTTCTTATTGCTACAAATATTTCTAGCCATGAAACATGTTTATAATACAAATTATTCTGTCGTGGGTTTTTATTAAATGTTATTTATAATAAATATGTGTTTAAAGCATTACAAACATTTAGGATACACACATATGGCGGGACTGCACACATACATGCACCTTGCAGTGTGTACCAAGCCACCCATCCAAACTACACAATCCACACACACATACACTCACACACCCACCCATCCACCCAGGCGCATACAATGCCATATGCACACACATTACCCACATACAGTCATCCACACACACACATACCCACCCATAATTCACACCCATGTGCATACACACACACACTGTGTGCACACACATACACAAGCATACACACACAACTGTGTGTACATACATGCACATCTACATGCCCACATACCCACATGTACAAACACTCACACAGACGCACCTATGTGCACACACACACCCACACACCCACACACACACTCATCACATTAGATCATAAGGGGCTGAGTGAGTAGCGGAACGATAGATTACCTAAAAACTTGGTACATTAGTAGAAGTAAAACCAAAGTTTTAAATCCGGTTTAGTCCCCGCTAACGGGGTAGGCCGAATTCACCTCACATTCACAGCAATGCTGTTGTGTGAGGATTTACACATTAAAAAATAATATAATGCACTATTTGGTCACTTTCTTTTCCACACATCCATACACTGATTCCAGCAACAAAGTGCTTCAACCTAACTACATATATGAAGTGCAGTCAAAATGCACAAAATAACAAAAAATCATGCCAACAGCACATGAAAGTCTGTAATCTCTGTCGATATAATCGCCAGATCTTGCATTGAAAAACAAGTCGGTTGCATAGGCCTTCACATTGATGACAAACACATCCCAATGTTCCCTTAACGAACTTGCCGACAACCACCAATGACGTACAAACTGCGTTGAAATTTGACGTAGCACAATTGACGGCAATTAATTTTTTTGGCATCTAAACATGCCACATTTAAGATGCTCAAAATTAAAATAACTAATTCTTTGATGCGTCTTTTGATCAATGACAGCTTTCAGAAGACGTCAATTTTGCAGCAGTAGCAGCATGACCTCATTACAAATAAATTTCCAAAGATGTGGAACTGTAAAAATAGTTAGCACAAAGAGCTCTTAATTGAATTGAATAAAGGAACAATTTCAGATAATTACAAACACACCACACACGCCTAAAAACAAAATGGAAGGAGATTCTCACTCCCCCTCTCTTTATTACAAGATCTGCATACACCAAGAGAGAAACAAAATATTTGTTTCAGAAACTGGGCCCATGCATAACCCTGAAAATCACACTTGCCACAAAGTGCCATGTGACTAACCCCATTTTGTACCCTTTCTGAAACATGACCGAGAATGGCTTGGAAGCTGTGCTACACAAAATTTTCTCACAGGAATTTTTCTTCATGAATAATTTATTTGACATTTTTTTTTTTCATTTTTATTTTTTTACTGGATATTTTTTTTCATAATTTTTGAAAAAATCTTTTTGAAATAATTTGAATCAAATTGAATAAAAACTTGATAATTTTGATACAAAATAGTTCACCTTGATGGTCTCTCTATTTTCTGTATCAAAATAACTAATTTCTTTTAAGTGTGTGATTGAATTAGCACAGCCATACAGAAAAGAGTCATATTTTAACAAACAACTTTAGGAAACAGGTTCTGAACTGAACTGAACTACTTCTTAAAGTGACAGGAGGAGATTTTTTAGGATATGAATTTCTCTTAAATTTCACTGGATCGGTTGCAGACCACCTACCGAGAACATTTGGAAGGTTTATTGGACAAACAGGTGCAAAAGAAAACCGCAAACCTTGTTTTGAACTTGCCTGCTATTGTAATCGTTCCCCATAGAAAACCATGCTTTGACTTTCCCGTCGTGCACGACAGAAACTACTAAATCATCATCTTATTACATAAAGACGGCGTATTCGGCTTATTCACTTCAGGTGTGGTCTAATACATTGGTAAGCATTCCAAATATGTAAAAACCTAGGTTCAAGAAAAATTGGGGGCGCTTCTTTCTGGAAATCTCATGTCTCTTTAAAAAACTAATTTTCATATCAAAATATGCTGCACTTAAATGCTCAAACTAAATTTTGATTTTGTTTGATAAACAGTAAATTCTAAAACATCTGTGGCTGCTGTTAATCTCATAACAATCTAAACAAGGATGTGGTATGTTAAAACAATAGTTAACACAAATAGGTCTACTTTTGATTCCTGAAAAATAAGGAACTAAATTTTTGGAATAAAAAAATTCAAATCTATTGAAGTATATGGTTGGGATGGCTGTAAAATATAACTTTAGCTTTGCACACACTATTTTATGGACCTCTACATCTGGCAGCAATAGCACGCTTTATGCATAATGATTTTCTAGCCTGCATCTATAATTGGTTTGAAATAGCCTCATCTACCTAAAATAGCACAATTCCCTTGGCACAGTTCAGTAGCTTCCATTCACCAGTGTATTTAGAAAATACACCCCTTGGTTTTTGGGTATGATATATGATACCCAGATCACACAAGCTCAGTTAATGTCAATGTATGTACAAGTACAACCCACTGAACTGTGTCCTTGGTGGATGAGCATATTGTAACTCATAGTGCCAGACTTCTTAACACTTGCACAGAGGATAGGATTGACAAAAAAGAATAAAAATAGTGGTACAATATGCATAATGAAATATTAGTGCCTGTTTCCTAACCTTTTTTTGATGGGGCTTAACAGTCAAGCTGTATATAGGACGCTGGCCACTGACAAGTTGAGGTTCCTTATGTCTAGCTGAGATTTGTCAACAACTTGCACTCTGGGAGCACTAACTAAATGCTAGAAATATTGATTTATTCCATAAGGTTTATGTTATATTAAAATCAACCCTTGTCCCCTGATCAAAGGACTCATCAATTATGTAATACAGTGGTCTGGATTCAAATTCACAGTTGGGAATCTTTTGGAAAATAAACAAATTTCTAAGTCTAAGCCAAAACAACTTGTTGTGTGTGTGCAAAGTGCAAGAGCTGACATGTGAGGTAAAAAAAAAACAAGTTGTCTCAGAAGACCATGCACATTTTGTTTAAAATTGGTCTTTTAGCGCATTATTTTTTTTAGGCTTTTGCTCACTTGAAAGCTGTTTTTAATTTTTAGAAAAATGAAATTTCAGCCGCAGTGGCTGAAAAATGAAAAAAGTGGGTCAAAAATGCAATAACATTTTTTTTTTAATTCCTGCATTTCGCATTAGCATTTTCTAAGAAAAAAAACATTTTGCCTTTGCTCTTTCACATTTCTTCTGAGAATTTTTTTTTGCCTGATACATCTGTGCTGCCTTGTATTACGATGACTCTTAATATCTTTCCCTGAGTTAGTGGCTCTTGAAATGGTTCTTTGGCACCTGCAGCTGTCACCTTAAGAACAATTTCAAGAGCCACTGACCAAATACTAGGCATAATAGTATGTTTGATATAGGAATTTCTGAGAAATGGCAGCTATTGCACTTATGACCATGTTGCATTCACACAAGTCTGAGATTAGCTTTTATTTTGTACCAGTGCCCCAGAAGTACAAAATGTTGACAGAATCTCCAGCAGGCCTGCCATTATTGCTGAAATGAAATGCTTCTACATAACCAGCGGTTCTCGAACCACAAGTGTCGCCTGCTTTCACGGGCCACCTTTCCTTCACTCCTATTTTATAACTTGACCTCAGATGACCTTTGACCTTAATAAGTAACCCTTGACCATATTATCATACGAATGTTCTTTTGTTGCATTTATGGCCCAAGTTTGGTTGCAATTGGACTTTTACCTTTCAAATTATGTCAATTTGATGTTTTCAGACCATTTCATAACTTAACCTCAGATGACCTTTGACCTTGGTATGTGACCCATGACTATAATATATAAAGGTTTAAGGGGCATGTATGACCTAAGTTGGGTAGCAGTTGGGTAGCAATTGGGTAGCAAAGGCAAATTTTGTTTTCAGCCCACTTTATAATTTGGTCTCATATGACCTCTATTGAGGAACTTTAACCTTTGAAAACACGGCAAAGAGACACTGGCACATATGAAAAATAGTGCGCCTTCAAGATTTTTCAAAACTGATATTTTTGCATGGTTATAAAGCTTTTATATACATTAGCCCTCACTTGAAATGATTAAGACCAAATCGGGCCCTTATGGGTAAACAAAACAATTTTATAATAAAATGGCCCCCAGCGACATTTATTCAGCAGACAGCGGAAATGACGGTTAACACAAGAAAGCACACGCTAGAGTCGAGATTCCCATGGCATGCACCATGTTTGACCGGTCTGCGACCTTTGTGGTTTTAATATCAATCAGTACGAGTCTTTGATATTCATGTAACACATTTGTTGATTAAAGTTATGGCAAACTTAAAAGTTAGCCTACAAATTACCTGAACATCTTTAGCCTCTTATTAATGTCCTTATCTGTTTTGGGTATGTACTTTTATGTGTAAAATCTCTATTCTTCCAATGGCCTAGACTATCATTTGCAAGCAAATTGCAGAAATTTCATATTTTGTGAAAATGTGCCAGTGTCACTTTAAGGACTGGTAGGTGTCACCTCCTGCAATTCTTGCAGGCGACATAAAATAGCACACTTGCTTAAATAAAAAGGCCATTATTTTTTAATCTTTCTTCCTGTTTAACTTCACTGTTTAGTGTTTTGAGTGAATATTCACACTCCTAAACATAATTTAACATAAATATGTACAAACACTGCTTCCAAAATGATGTGCGATATATTCCCTCTCGTAACCTCCCCTCCCTTCCTCCTCCCCTGTACTGGGCAAGCCCCCATGTTAAAGCATCTTGTACTCAAGTACCCGGGCAGGGGAGGGCGGCCAAGAAATCCCAAGTTCAGATGTCGCCATTGGTTTAACACGTAAAAGCGAAATCTTGATGAAAAATTCTGAATTTTTTATATGTTGTCAAGGAATATTTTCTTATTCCAAAACTGTTGGAGTTGAAGAATCAACTCCACTGGATGGAAGGGGTATTTCTGAATTTTTTTTGTATTAATAACAAACAAGGACGAGGTCGTATGTAGGTCATGGGAACACCCATGACCGACCCGCATCAAGCACCCAAATTGGTTTGTGGTTTGCACTCCGTATTGCTGTAATTTCTTTTAACATTTTTGGTGAATTGCTATAATGAATAAGGCTTGGCCGCCACCGCCTGTACCCAGGCAAGCACCCTCCACCACTGGCACCTAAAAAAAAATATGATCAGGTACCAGCACAATTTATGTACACTATACACCTTTGGGGAAAAATACATGTACAGCTGATGTAAGGAATATCCTATTAAGCTGCCAATGTATGTATCACATTAAATATTTAACTCCCAGGTGGTAAATAGCACAATATAATTAAAACCACATCTGCTGAAAATAGCACATAATAATTGTGCAACTGCCAGAAATAGTTTGCCACCTAAAATATATGTATGGATTGTTTATTCGATGGGCACCTTTTCCTCCTTATTTCATTGTACAATTCTTTTTTATTTAAATCATTTCCAATGTCATAAAAATGTCAATTGTAACCACTGACAGGTTCTTCCTAGTTACCATCTATCCTTTTCACAACTGCTCAAGCACAAAAAAGGAGCGGTTAAAAATAAAATGTCATTAAAAATATCCTGCGATCCTTTCTCCGTCCTCGCTAGGAAGCTCATGCCAGACCTACATGAGATAATACACATTGAAGTCCACACATTGAAGAGATGCTAATGACCTAATTGACATGGTCACTAAAAACAGCAGGTTCTCATCATATCTTCATTGCTAAAATTAAAGAGCAAATTTTATCCTGCATTTCTGATATACTGTACAGGGCACTTCTGTACATGCTAAGAATATTATATTGTAGAAGATAGAATCTGTAACAATACCTGGAGTTTATTATTTTAAGAATCAAATCAAATTCTTACTTATTTGTACACAATGTGCTTGAAGAATCTATTTTTGATACTTGCAAATTATCTTAACGAGTATCTTTATGAGCAGTGCTTTCCTGATTCTCGCAAAATGAAAATTCTTAATATAAAATAAAGCATCAAACACTAAGACACACCCTAATTGACCTATTTACCAGTGGCGTACTGACGGGGGTGGGGGAGTTGCCCCTCTGGCTCAAAAAAAGCGGGACGATATGGACCAAAATATGTATTTTCATCCTTCTTCTTTGGGAAATTTCAACCAATTTCAGCCCAAATTGGGGCAACATGTATGTAAAGTTGGCAATTTTCGCACGCTACGTGTGGATTTCGTCAAGTTAAAACTTAATTGGAACAAATCACCAAGATAAGATGACTTACAAATTCTGCTCCGTCTGGATCGACTGCCTCGGTACACCACTGCTATCTACTGAAGATAGCATTGAACAGTTCAGGGTGACTGACAGACCTGGCAATGTTGCCATAGCAGGTAATGTGTTGCCAAACCTGGCATGTTGCTTCAAATGTATTGCAAGCACGGTAAATTCAAAGTTGGTAAATTAATTTAATAATGAGATTTTTAGATTTATAAAGTGATTTTAAATTAATAAGAAAAAAGTTGCCAAATATAACTAGACCTAGCACCATTATGAGCACACATTTTTCCTTGTAATACCTAAACTGCTCAAGCAATTTTGCTGAAAATTTGAAATCTGTGTTATTGTTGATGATATGCATCTGTGTAAAGTAGAAATGATGTTAAAAAATTGAACCACATACCTTTAGTTATCCAGAATGGTACATTCCTAACCTAAAATTACATGAACTTCAATGTCTTAAGTTTATGAGGGCACATGCAATTTAGAGCAATGAAAGCAATTTCCCTCAAAATTCAAAGACTACAGCTTCAGGTAAATACTATTTATTATATGTTGGTGGTTAACATAAACCATTAACCCCCTGGGCACTATGATACAACCTCTGGCTCATTACAGGACACAACACGAGATAGCCCTCTGAGTGACCAATCACAAATAGTGCTTCTATATCTCTATGTAAACCATACCACCATTCTTACACTATCTCTGATTTGCTCATTACATTACATTACCTTTCAAGTAGCCAATCAAAATAGTGCTTAGATGCCGATAGGCAGGTAGTGCCCAGGGGCGATCCACTGATGTCTGTTTTATTGGTTATACATAGAGTTATAGGATATATTAAGCCAATTAGTGACATGGTAAGAAAAAGCTTAAAGATACCGTTTGAACAGATTAAGGGTTGTTTTACAATCAGGGTAGTACCTCTTGGCTGAACACTACAATGTGACCCATAAAAACAATGTCTGTACTTTCTCATAATTGGTACTATGCCAACTTAAAGACCACCAAAAGCACTACCTACAGCTGCAAAGAAACCAATTGAAATGCTTGATGACTAACAAAAATATGTACATATACATGGAAATTGCTTAAAATCACTGTCTCATTTGAGTAGATTTAGCAATGTCATAAAGAACATTTGGGACAACATTCAACATTTAGGAATAATATTTGAAGCAAGGTAATTAACATCCAGAAATCTTAAAAGAATGTGACCATTTGGTAACATGCGGTGTCAGTTTGAAATTTAGTGGTAAATTCCGTCAAAAAATGTCCTCTCCATATTTAGGCTAATAAAGCTTAAACTAAATTGGCAGATTGATGTGTGATATTCTCTTTAAAAACTCTTGTTTATGTTCTATACATTTGTAGTAAACACTTGGTGGCTACCCCTTAAGTTTTCCTGTATCACATGATCAAATGTTAGAAGTCAGTGTTCCGTCAAAATCTGTCCTTTCCGAAAACACGAAGTTTCACTAACCGTATTTTTTTTCCCTGAAGACCTCACACCTCCAAATTTTGGAAACATACTCTTTGAATTATCTATAATACAAAAATATTAATACTGAAAATAATCAAAGCACTTTGTTTTTTCACCCCAAATGTAGAAATGAATGAAGTGATCTGTCAAAATCTTGTCCTCTCCGAAAAATGTAACATTTGATCAATCATAAAAATTGTTCACGCAGATGTGACGCCTCCAAATTTTGGAATTATACTTCTTGACTTGCCTACAATGCAAAAACATCAATACTGAAATTAATCATGCAACTTTATTTTTCACTCCAAATGAGACAGCCGAGGTACCCTGATTGTAAAACAACCCTTAACACAATGTCTATTTTGATTGGTTTCTCAGTGGGTATATAATGCTATATCATGTAATGAGCCAATCAGAGATACTGTAAGAAAGGTGGTAGAACACAGAAAGTCTCCTCAAGTAGCTGGGACACCAAACTGAGATAATTCATTGAAAGCTATGCACAGTGCAGACAAGCTAATGACCTAATTGCCTTATCTACTGTAGATAGCAGGGGACTATTCAGTTATGCTAAACCCCTGGCCTGCCTCCCTCAGAGCTAGCTCAGGGATTCCCCAGCTTATCTTTGGGTTGTGTCCAAATGAGACACGGTCACAGACCTTACCTGGAATTTTCTATTAAGGTAATTTCAAAGTGCAACTCGGTAGAGTTGTGATTAACATATCATACATACAAACACATACATACCTTCAAAATTAATAGCTTGCGTACAAGCAGAACAACTAAAACCACGTAATTTGAGTTTAGTAATGTGTAATATTTTTGTTACGTATGTCATTATTATGTATCATGCCTGATAAAAGCTTGAAACCTCCTTTTGCTAGCTCTAAACAAAACCTCCATAGATCCCTTTCTCATTCACAATCCTAAATTTTGATCCAAACCCTGTTACAATTGGACATCTGGTTCATAAGATATGACAAAATTCCTTTGACAGAATTTACTACCTCATTTAGTCTTTAACTTAAAAGCAATATTAGCAACATCTGGATAATTTCCTTTTGCTCATGTAGTGCATTTATGGTTCATGCATGATTTCAAGCTTAAGGCCGACTCAGAGATTTCCCGATGAGGGCGCACTCAATTTTCAAACAAATCATATTTTTTGCATATATATACATAATGCTTGTCCATCTACTAATCACTGTGTGAAATAACTAAGCCCAAATTGAAGTCCTTCATATAGAAAATCACAACTTTGTTATTCCGGATCCGGAATTTTGTTGTTATATACAGTATCCTATGGCACTGCTATACTGTGCAAAAATTGCTTACTGCATGAAAATTAAAATTCTGATTCATATCTAACTTTGGAATTAAGCATTTTAGGCGACTATCTTTATTTCTTGATTATTTTTAATTACTACACACAAAAAATATATTTCAAAGTTTCTGAGTCAGCCTTTGAGGAAAAGATCACTGTTATAGAGAAGTGTTTGTTTTAACCTGGTGGTCAATGACATGGCTGTCTTTTTGTAATGGCACGCCGTTATTTTCCCCACTAAAAATACGACTTCAGAGGTTTTTTATAGATTCCCTCCTCAAGATCCTCGAGTGCCGTAACCTAATTTTCTCCACACGTTTTAATTTCACTCCCAATGTTACACCGATTACAGGCACATTTTACAGCTCTGTAATAAATATCGCCAAATTCCAGTATTACCGCTCACCTCTCCCATTTTTCAGCATTTTAACTTGTTTACTCAAATTTCCGGGGCTGCTATCCTCGGAGGGAAACCATAGAGCGATCGCTTTAGATATAAAAAGCCTGTGAATGACTTATTTTTGCTGTCACTTCATACCTTCATGAAAAGCTTCTTTTGAAAATATACATTTATTGGTGTGATGATCTATGTTTACATCCACTGAAGCCTGCGCGAGTCCCTGGAGACCCAAATTCACAGGAAAAAAATGACAAGGCAAACTGCCAACAAGTATGTTTGGGAAGGAGAGAGAGAGTGTGCATGTGCAATATGTGTGTTTGTGTGTGTGTGCATGTATACATGCATGTACATGCATTCATGTATGCGCGTGTTCATTTGTCAGCCCATGTGTACAGCACAGACTATCAACTTGAAAGTCGTCTGCCTGTGTTTATGTTTGTCCAATGACAAAGCTACTGTGATGTCTGCCGCTGCTTGCGAATGGGGACAACGGTCACATGAGGTCACCGAGGTCACATGAGGTCACCAAGGTCACATGAGGTTGGTCCAGGAACTTTAGGTTTTAACCCGGAAATAAATAAGCCATAGCTGAATTTTTCAGGAGAGTGTTAGAAGGTGTCAGGGAACGACATACTAAAAGTCCCCAAGTTTCCCCTTTGTGCTTAATTTTCTACAGCCAAATTTCAAAATGGCCGCCATTTCCCCCTAAAATTGATGATTTATCGGGTTTAACGCACGATATAATCACAGAATGCATATAATTCAAGTACAAAAACAGTAGTTGCAGCATGGGGACATAATGAGGTATACCACTCTTAATATTTTGACCTATATTTAGGAAAACACCAACCAAAATTCAAAATGTCCACCATTTTAACCCAAAAAATGTCTTGTATCAGGTTCCAAGTACAATATAATTACATAATGCATATCATTCAAGTACAAAAACAGTAGTTGCAGCATGGGTACATTGTGAGGTATACCACTAGTATAGTAACATTCTTGCCCTATTATTCCTGAAATCACCAACCAAAAACCAAAATTCAAAATGGCCACCATTTTGACCACAATTTGATAATATCAGTTTCCTAGTACAATATAATTACATAATGCACAAAGTTCAAGTAAAAAAAAAACAGTACCTATAGCATGGGGAGGGGGGGGGGCAGAGTGAGACATAACCACTAATATTCTTGTCCTCATTTATTACTGAAATCAATAACCAAATTCAAAATGACTGCCATTTCAAGTACAATACAAATACATAATGTATAGAGTTCAAGTACAAATAAATGGATTCATCATAAAGTTGGAACAAATCAGAGCAAACTCCATTATAGTATTTGGCCAAATTATCTGGTCAGCAAGATTCAAAGTGTTCAGTAACTTTTAATGTGGATGGACTTAGTCTTCATCAGCCAGAGTACTTACTGCTGTGTTGCTATAGGTCTCCCCATGCAATGGCTGCATAATCAGAGCAAGTACCATTCCCCCTTTTCTGCAACCACAGGCATTACCACAGCCTGATTTGCAAGTACAACTGACCAGCTTCAATAATGTTTCATGGGGCAACAATAGAATGTTCATCTGTTTTCCATCCCCAATTGGTGGGAGGCATTGAGTGACCCAACCACTGTTGGACCTGCAGATACACTCTGTACGAGTGTTGCTGAACTGCTGCACTGGTAGGTGGAAGACTAGCCATTGTAAAGGAGCTACTGGCTGATGCTTTAGCCACTGATCGCTTATATGCAACATATCTGTACTTATTTAGAGAAGTAAACTGCTCAGCTCTGTATAGTGCGAATAGAAACTGTTCCCCTGCTGTGGCAACATCCTCATGGTTGCTAGAATCCAATGAAAATACGTCCATATGCGAACACAAATTAGCATCCTGCTTCTGTGCAAGTTTTAAGGCTTTTACTTTGCCTTGTCCATATATGGTTGATGTTGTATCACATCCTGTCATCGCGTGGATAAACAAGAGATGATGTCTTGTGCTCCCTAATGTTTGCTGAATTGACGCCACACTGTATAGCGTCATTGGACTGCGATGGCATAGATGATGTTGTTCGTGCAACCAACATGACCAGCAAATCAGTATCTGTTCCAACAACTACTACTGGCTTATGGTCTGAGCTTTCAGCCATCTGAAAGGCTGTTGACACAATTATTGTGTCAGCATCAGACTCTGCTTGTTTTACAGTGTTACAACTGGAGCTGAGTATTGGTGACAACGTGTCAATGAGGCCTGCGTTGTTACCAAGGAATGCAGCCTGAGTTGTGGTTGTTGGCAAATTGGGTGCAATCACAATATCTGAAGAGGTGGAAGTCTTAGATCTTCGGTTCTGCTCGGCTGACTTGGTTGACGGAGGTCCACGATATCCATCAAACACAACCGTGGCACCTTCATGGCAATGCTTGATGATGTAGGCTTTGTAAGCCTCACACACAGCTTGGTATGTTGCTGGTTTTGGCCATACTACAGCATGGAGCAAGTAACCTCCATCAATAACATAGATGGCTTCATCAGGAGTTGTGTTCTGGCAATCGACCAGGGACTTCATCATCTTCCCCAGAGAACTCTTGAGTGTCTTCCGTATTCGTCCATCTTTGAAGCAGGGAGGTAACTGGGTGGATCATGGCCAACCCAGTTAATTATTTGACTCACCCAGTACATTATCTGGCCCAAAAATATACTGATGGAGTTACAGTATTTCAGTTAAATTAATGAATGCTACTAATAAAATAGTCACATATAGCAATTTAAGCAATATCCTGAATAGGCAGTGTGTGACTACACCTAACAATTATGGTATTCAGGGTAGTTGGAGTGACAAACTTTACCAAAGGCCTATACTAATTAAATGCAGCTCACCATCTTTAAAGGACACCACGACAGGGAGGTAACATGTTATATTGTAATGAATTGAAATATGCTGTAATTCCTGCCTGTTGTGTGTAATAATACACAAAATAATGATCACCTTGTGACTCGGGGCAAGTGGGCCTGGTGGAATGGAACAAAATACAAATTGCACATGCAAGTCCAAATAAAATGCAACCAAAATGTAACTACACTTTTGTTACCGTTTTATTTTAGATCATATATACCAAATGTTAGGTGAAACTAGTTGTAAATCATGTTTTAATGTATAATTATCAAATAAAATGCAAATGACTATTTGAAACAAATTTGTTTTTGTTCCTTTTTTTGCCTAATCATCACTCTAGTATATTCTATCTCTAGAATATGGGGATAGATGCAAGTGGGATGGGGTAGGGTGTACACTATAAAAAGTGTTTAGAAATGTGGTGCTTATTAGTTTTTAAGTATTAAACATGCCAAATCTCTAAACACTTGCGGCCAAATGCCTTAACACCTACTGTCAGATGTCTTAACATGTTTAGATTTTAAAACTCTTAAAACATAAGGTGCTTAGATATTTTAAAAACAGATATTTCAAAATGTTTAAAAGCTTGGTACAAAAGTGTTTAGAAAGATGTTTAATTTCTAAACACTCTCTTTACAGTGTAGGAATATTACTCACACGAGTCCATGCAGTTTACTGATTGTTTATTTGCATTTAATAGTACATTTGCATTAGTATATTTTGGTACTTTGATTTAGTTGCAAAGAGTGTTTAGAAAGGTGTTTAATTTCTAAACACTTTATTTACATTGTAGGAAAGCTACTCACAAGAGTCCATGCAGTTTACTACTGATTGTTTCTTGGTAGTAGGACATGTGTACCTTGATTTAGTTGTAAAAGTGTATTTTGTAATTGTAATGGATTTTAAACTGGATTTTGATCAAAAAGGTGGCCATTTTCAACGGACCTGTACATACTTAGCACAAGGGGGACTTTTTTATTGTTGCACTCCTCACAACATTAGGAAAATATCTGAAAAAACAGCTATGGCCTTATTTATTTCCACCTTCTGGCTACACAGACCAAAAGTTCCTGGACATGTCCAATTTTGCATGAAAATGTGTGGCATTGCGGGAAAACCATGGGCAATTATGTTATGGTAAATTGGGTCAACATTTTACCACGGACACACACAAATGTACACATATACCACACACTACTCAAGCAATCCTATGCAAAGGTTGCTTTGCAAATGACACAAAAATTGTGTGGCCGTATTCCGGGGGTGATCTCAGTTTGGTTTGGGAGTGCCTTCAAGAATCTTCAAGTAGGACCCACATTCTATACCACACAGACAAATTCTTGGGGCCACAATTTTAAACAAAATTTTCTTTAAAAATTATAGCAAATTTAGGGAAATTTTGGCTCACAGATTGTGGATATTGGCACAATTTTTCAATAATTTTTCATCAATTTTGGGGTGTATTTGTTATTACTGTAGTATTTCACTCAAACAAACTATGATAAAAGCGCCAGCATGAAAGCTGACCTCAACGTTGTGCACTATGACAAAAAATAGCACGCTCTTTGCAGAGAAATTATCATAAATGATGATAAATTTACCATGAGATCAATCATCGTTTCAACTTAAATTCAAATTTTACAATCTGATTAGTGTCATGCAAAACCACATTAAAGGTGAAACGAGAGATTTCACAAAATCAGTGCTGATTTTTTGCCCTGATTGTAAAAGCTTCCATCAAAAAATATCCCCATTCTGAAAGGATGAACTGAGAAAAGTTTCGTTGGTACAAAAATTGTGAAATTTTCTAATTTGTTATAGGAGCAATTTATACAAAAATCAGCCTTTTTATATTGTGAATATAAAGAGCGTCAGTATGGAGAGCTAATGGCGACCATCCAGCATTTATGCTGCCTGGCAGGTTGGGCTTGGTGGCCAAAGGCTAGGCCACTGCCGAAAACTGTTGAATTGGCGTCAGGAAGGCATCCGGTCAATTATCTTGTTGCTTCCTATTAAATCCTAAGGACAGCAGTTTTGACTGAAGTGTGAGTGTATCCGGCCACCCTCCTTTACGGGGACAAAACCCGATTTAAAAAACTTTGGTTTAACTAACTAACTATAAGCCAAATCAAAATCGCCTTTCTTCACTCTCAGAACATTTCTGTTGCCAAATACAAGGTAAGAAATTATTGAGTGTCTAATCTAAGGAAATTACTATGCCCAATATTTGGGTACCTCAAAATTCTCTTGTTGCACCTTAGGAAAAATGTGATCCCAGCCTAACAAGCTTTCAAGTAAACCTATAACTTTGAGTGTTAATACAGGTCAGTTTAAGCAGTTTACGCGCCATGTCCGCAAACTAAGAAATTGCTTGGGAATACAAACAATTCTCGCACAACAACCAATAGGAAAAATAACAATCCACGGCAGTGCAAGCCACACATTTTAACACTGAATTTGGACAGGTGCACTGGAAAATAAATTGTGGTTAAAAAAAATTGCCTTTAAAAAATCAACTGTGCAGAGTTTTTTTTTTAAAAACAATTATAGCGCAATCTATAGAATGTTAAAGGGGTATTCGGTGATCCACAGCCTCGTCCCTCTGATTTACCTTAAAAAATAGGGACAGGGTCCCCAAATAGGTCGTCCGATACTTTGTAATGGTTCCGACACTAGAAGACACACCCCATATAATGGACCACACAAAACACCATCAACAGTGTTAGGCCATATGCAATACCCCGGCATACCCCATACCCCGGACACACATATCACACCCCCAGGACCACACCCCATACCACATCCCCCAACCCCGGAGCACACCTCCTAACCCCGACCACCACCCTACCCCCTGCCCACACCCCTTACCCCATGACACACCCCAAACCACACCCCCTACCCCCAGACCACAGGCCCCTACCCCGACCCACATCCATAAATCCGGACCACACCCCATACCTCTGAACCTACCACGGACCATTCCTTCACACCACCAGACCACAACCCCATTCCTGGGCAACACCATACTTCCAAGACCACCAACCCTATACCGAACCACACACACACCCTCGCAATTGCTCAGCCCTATGCAATACCAAGAAAACTACACCATACCTCCAGACCACACCCCTAGGGACTTCATCGCCCGCACCCCGACCACACCCAACACCCACAGACCACAACCCAAACACGCACACCCACACCCACAGACCACACCCAACATCCCACAGACCACAACCCAACACCCACGACCACACCCAACACCACTACCACAACCCACACACCCACATACCACACCCAACACCCACAACCCCATAGCCGACAGACCACAACCCCATACACGCCAGACCACAACCCCATACCGCCATACCACAACCCATAAAACGTGACCACCAAACCCCTACCGCCAGACCACAACCACATACCGCCAGACCACAACCCAATACCGCCAGACCAATACCCTGACACTCAACAACCCCCTAACCTGACCACACTCCCATACCCGACCACACCCCATACCCCTGACCACACCCCATACCCCTGACCACCCGCATACCCCTGACCACACCCCATACCCCTGACCACAGACCCCTACCCCTGACCACACCTCCTAGCCCTGCACCACATCCCCATACCCCTGACCACCGACCTCGCATATCCCTCAGACCACATCCCCATACCCCTGACCACACCCGCAAATACCCCTGACCACACCCCATACCCTGGCCCCACCCATCCCCTCCGCACACAGACACCCACATACCACACCATCACCTGAACTCATACCCACGGACACACCCCCAGACCACAACCCCGTATCCCTGGGCAACACCCATACTTCCAAGAAGACCACACCCCATACCACAACACACACCCAAATCAATCAAGCCACCAAGTTTTTCAGCACTGTGTGACTACAGAATCTCCAATATTTTTGTTCACAAGTGTCAATGAAATCATGAAAATAGGTCAAATATGCTAATTATTATCAAAATTGGTATTACAATGCATATATATATACCCTAGTTGTAAATAGAATCAGTTCGAGAATCTGTAGCCTCAGCCCCGCACCCTGCCACCAATTTCATCAGCCCGTCTGAACATACATATCTCCGTATTTGTTCACAATAAAAGTGTCAAGAAAATCATGAAACTAGGTTAATCATGCTAATTAATTCAAATTAGGTACTTACATGCATTAATATTGTTGTAAAATCGAATCATTTCAGAATCTGTAGCCCCACACCCCTTCCACCAAGTTTCAGCCCTGTGTGACGTACCAATCTCCAATATTTTGTTCACAAAAAGTGTCAATGACAATCATGAAAATATGTAAATATGCTAATAATTATGCCAATTAGGTACTTAGAATGCAATTAAATGAGGTAAAATCTCATCAGATCTCCAGGTATTTTGTTCACAGAATGCATCACCCCGACGACGCCGACGCAGACGCCACACGGATCATGCTGCCATAAGGTCGTTCCTATCGGACGACCTAAAAATGAGATTTTTATCATCTGAAACCGCTGAGCCAACTATAGTCTGTGTCCTTATCTTAACGTGCAAATTTATCTACTCTATAGAAATATTCGTTAATTTATATTTCTGTTTCATAAACATAAATGTGTATACACAGTGGCCACGGGGCAGCGCAATAAACTAATCCGGAACATGATCGGCAAAAGCCGCCCTCGCTGGGTAAAAATACGCGGACGCATTAGTAGATTTATCGTTGTTTATTTTTATGAACCACTGTTAACATGTTTGAGTCCCTGAGACTTCACACCTATTTAGATCAGGGGTGTGAGAGGCCTGGACAAAAATTATGAAAAAGAGGGAAAAGAGGCCAAAAGAGTAAAATGCCCAAACATGCTGAAAATTCAAAGAAAAAGTCTATATTTTGGCACTAAAAAAAACTAAACGAAAGCAGCAAAAACATAACCAGCAACCAACCAAAAATTTTTTTAAAATACATCGGTCCTCGACCGCTGTGTCGCCTGCCGTCGCGGTTTTGTATCAATAGGTCTCATTTGACCTTTGACCTTGCATTTGACCTTTGACCTCTTTACAAATTAGGTAACCCAATGTTGCACTATGCTTCATTTTGGGTTCCATTGAACTCAAGTTTTTCCATTTAGGTCAATTTTCAACTTTTTCAACCTATCTTACAACTAATGACCTCACATGACCTTTGTACCTTGGGAGGTGACCTTTGACCTCGTTAACATACGGAGGGATCTCAATGTTGCACCTATGGTCTAAGTTTGGTTCCATCCCATGAACTTCAAGTTTTTCCATTTAGGTCAATTTTACATTTTCAGCCTATCTTACAACTTGACCTCACATGACCTTGACCTTGGTATGTGACCTTTGACCTTGGTATGTGACCTTTGACCTCATCAGCAAATGCGGGATCCCATGTTGCATCTATGACTGAAGTTTGGTTTAAATCCATCAAAGTATGCGGATATTACAAGCAAATGTTAACCCTTTACAAAACAAACAGGACACAAACAGACATCAAACAACAGGCATATCAACAGATGATCTAGCAGACTACAGTGGACAAAGTGATCCCTATGTGTCTTACTGCCTTAGGCAGGCGACACAAAAACAGACTACAGTGGACAAAGTGATCCCTATGTGTCTTCCTGCCTTAGGACAGGCGACACAAAAACAGACTACAGTGGACAAAGTGATCCCTATGTGTCTTCCTGCCTTAGGACAGGCGACACAAAAACAGACTACAGTGGACAAAGTGATCCCTATGTGTCTTCCTGCCTTAGGACAGGCGACACAAAAACAGACTACAGTGGACAAAGTGATCCCTATGTGTCTTCCTGCCTTAGGCAGGCGACACAAAAACAGACTACAGTGGACAAAGTGATCCCTATGTGTCTTCCTGCCTTAGGACAGGCGACACAAAAACAGACTACAGTGGACAAAGTGATCCCTATGTGTCTTCCTGCCTTAGGACAGGCGACACAAAAAAGACTACAGTGGACAAAGTGATCCCTATGTGTCTTCCTGCCTTAGGAACAGGCGACACAAAACAACTAGCAGTGGACAAATGATCCCTATATGTCTTCCTGCCTTAGGACAGGCTACACAAAACAGACTACGTGGACAAAGTGATCCCTATGTGTCTTCCTGCCTTAAGACAGGCCGCACAAAACAGACTACCTGTAACAAGTGATCCTAAGTGATCCCTAGGACACGACACAAAATGATGAAATCCTCTTAAACAATAAAAGGTCCCTTTTTTGCTGTGATTTTTTGCAAAAAAGGTCAAATTTTAAAATTCTTTGACAAGAAAGTCCAATTTTGGTGATGAGAATGTTCAAAACTTCAAAAAGTACGCAGTTTTAGGGGTTTAGGTCCACTTTT
Source organism: Ophioderma brevispina (assembly GCA_023653785.1). Lineage (NCBI taxonomy): Eukaryota > Metazoa > Echinodermata > Ophiuroidea > Amphilepidida > Ophiodermatidae > Ophioderma > Ophioderma brevispina. The sequence continues at coordinate 1,082 of JAMKCH010059637.1, read as the reverse complement.
AAACCGGCAAAAGTTCCCACTTTTTTTTTGAACTTCCGCACGCCCAAATAAATTCCCTGGCGTACAGATCCCTGGTGTTCCATGTGAACTCTTGACACTACAGGGTGATCAAAAAACCTTACCCAGATTGGTGTCCGCCATTTTGAATTTTTAAAATACAATCCTAACATATGTGATATCTGCGGAAAAGCTGTATTTCATTAATCTTCATTTGCTGCAAAGATCATTCCATCGGTTAAGTATATGCCGAGCTACGATCTTTCGCATCAAGAATCTGCATGAATATAGCCGATTTCTTCTGACCACTGAGTTCCTTCGCTAAACGCCGTTCATATTCAATGTGAATCCATGTACAGAGCAGAAAACCGACTACTTTATTCAAACGACTGTAGCTCTGTCTATACCTAACCATGTGAATGATCTTTGCATTAAATAGTAAAGATAATAAACCCAGCTTCAGATGCTACCAAATATGTTAGACATATTTTACTTATAAATTCACAATGGCGGACACACATCAGGGTCACGTTTTTTTTGACTCACCCTGTATTATAGTGCATTTACCATAGATGAAACTGATGACTACGCATAGCATATTTAGTCTAACAACATGGGGAGGGGAGGGAAGGAGGAGAGGGGGAGAGGGAGTGGAAATCACACATTTCAATAAAATGGATATCTCTACTTGTGGTGTAAAGTTTGAGTCCAAAACACAGGACCACGATACAAACACTGAAATTACTTATTTACATATCTGCAAACCTGAAAAGTGGCACAAACTGGAACCTGGTTCCCGGTGAAATAAATCTTTCTATTTGGAGGGAAATTTGGTCAAGTAAATATAAGAAATACATAAGATTGAAGGGAAGGAAATTTGTGATGCGTTCATGGGAAATTTGACATTTATCCCATACCTGCATATCTGAGAGGAATCTACAGCTGTGACGGGTAAAACCACTCTAGTTGTTAATTTGCACCGGGGGGTAGGACAAAACCCTCGATGTGGGCATTGGGGGGATTTCCACATGGTAATTTTATGGAACTGCTACGTGAATACTATGGCCTCTCTGTCTCAGTTTTCA
>JAMKCH010059633.1:0-11343 GCA_023653785.1 Ophioderma brevispina | reverse complement strand
TTAGAATTTAACTTGAACATGACATTTGTCCCAGATGGTTTTTTGCAAGAGGATGTGCTTTCAGATGATGGACAACGGCACATTCCCCTTTGCCAACAGACAGACCAACTGAAACTTCTTGCACGAGCAAGGGTGGTATGCGACGCAACGTTCAAAAAGTGGTTTAAGAAACCATTTTAAGCATGTGGGCTGTGCATGCCTTCATCAGAGCAGGAGATGTTCCACCAAGCAAGTGCCCCTTGACTTCGAACGCTGAGTCATCAAAACTCGGCAGGATTATAATGGGTTCTGCGGCCCGGCGTAGGGCACTTCCAAACATAATCCATGTGCAAGAAAGTGTTTGATGGACTTTGAGTCAGCTGAGTGGGCAGGATTTGAGGAGATCTTTCCAACAGTTAAAATGAATGGGATGTGCATTCACTTGGGACTCAAGCAGTGTGGAGGAAGATGTCAAGGTGTGTAGTATGGCATTTAAATAATAGTTAAAGCTACACTTATACCTTTGCACCCTATTCTGTATCATGTTTTTTAGTCCAATTGTCCAGGTGGTGCGAAGTGTATGTGTTTAATTATGCCTAACTTCCATTTGAAACTCATTGCAGATCCCACCAATTTAGGGTGGGTATCAAACATGTCATGGTTAAAAGAATAGGAACATATACAAATATGACTGCTATGAGGGTCACAGGTCAAATGATAGGCCAAGATAAAAACCATGACTATGTCCGAGGAAAGCTGAGGGGGCATAGTAATGGTTTTGACATAACCGAGGGCCTTTAATTTAACTGTGCCCCTCATATCACTCAATATTTGTTTTTATATACCAAATAAAGATTCGTCTGATCGGATGGTTAAAGTTTCCTGAAACCGACAAGGGCCTAATACCACGCTTATCGTACAAGGGGACGTGCACAGAGGACGCAATCTACGGAAACACTGTGTGGAGAACTGTCCTAATTTTGCAGGGTACCGGCAGGGCGGATCCAGGATTTGAAAAACGTAAAAATGCGGGGGGTGAAGGCTGAAACTGGTCAAAAATGGGCTGATTCGGGGCTGATTTTGCAAGGTTTTGCGGAATTACCGCCCCTTGCCCTGGTCCGCGCCTGTACGTCAATTGCATGTGTCATTTTGATAGAAGGGCCCAGCTATTTTAGTAACTCGGGGCAATGATCTCCTTAATCACTCCTCCGTAAATTACTACAGGAGAGTGATTTGAAACTCTCCTTAAAATCCGATCCTTAGTCTGTCTCGTTACCTGTATACTTGTGACCATTAGATTTAAATATTTCTTAAGATCCTACTTGATGCTTGGACATTTGTGTTTTTGCTGCTCATCTATTGCTCCCATTAAAAGTTCCAGGAGAATTTTTGTCGCTCCCATGCTCATGGTTAAAAGGCAGTTCCCTGGATAAACTCTATTGTAACCAAAAACCGATGAGAGGGAAATCTATATGGAATGCGCCTTGAAGTGGGGCTGTTGTTGTTTCGTGAGTTTCAAAGTATCACGCGTCGTTTCGCGCTTAAACCTTTTAACATTCCTAAGCTACACTCGCTAGCCAAATGAAAAGCAAACATTTTCTTGAATAGGAAATTGTCCAATCTTTCCAACTAGGCTATCAAAACTTGCAGTAAGGCAAGGTACTTAAGCAGGATTCATCAAAATTACTCATGAAAAAGTAGACCAAGGTGTATCTTCTTCAAAGGTAGCCTAAGCATTAAACCCAAAGAAGCTAGATCCAAAACGAGCATTTTTGTATAAACTAGAGTAAACTTGGATATATTTGAGCAGACTAGTTGGCATGGATACCACTATTATGTCTGGAATCAAATGAGACGCGTCGTTAAAATATTGTACGTTGACTGCTATGCACGCTGACACTGGGACACTAGTTAACAACGCGTCCTGAGTAATGTTTTACGCTCATAACTTTCAAACCAACTATCCTTTGCTCAAGATTTCACCAGGATAGATGAGAACAATAGTAGCTTTGATACCAAAAAATGTTGAACCCACTTCGGTAAAATCGTGGGGCTTCTGGGGACGAGGATATTAGCGATAGGGCCATGGACCGTAATGTACACTACTGTATTATAGGTGAAGCAGATATTAAAACATTTAAGGCCAATGAAAGTCGATGGTATGTTTCCCGTAACATTTTGCAAATCATTAATGAGGCAAACTATTTTCATTTTTTCATTATTCGGAATTTTGCAGTATGCCTAACGGCTTTCATCAAACTTCAGGGTGCGCTTAATTACCTACACTATTGCGTCAAAAACCCCACCACCCTACATTTAGAATGATTTTTGCAACTGTGCTTTGGTTTAAAATCTACTAAAATCACATCACAGGATGTGATCACCAAGAATGAAACCGTGAGTATTTTCTTTAAAATACACAATAATGAAACTTAAGGGATTTCCGCATCTCAAACACGACAAGGAAAATCATAACGCGGGAGGGTTATGGGAAACAGACATCGACATTCGTTCACCTAAAGTGAACATTTCAATTTTCTCATCACATTCCTGAAAGTAATTATAGCAAACAAGCAATCCCAATGCATTGGGCCCTACTTTGAGGGCTCTATAGAATAGTTCAAGTTTGAAATGGGATTTGGTTGTGTATAATTACTGCCGCATTGTTCCTGAATGCTAAAAATACCAATGGGCTTATACGCGAGTGTATGCTAGCTCCTGTATTTTCTTTAAAAAATTGGGGTGGCTTATACCCGAAGTGGGCTTATACCAGAGTGGTTACGGTATATTAACACAGTCCCAATATGTATTGAAATTTAGTTGTGACACCTCGACCACTATGTACCCCGCGGGATGTACAAATGTACAACGTTCTGAAGTTGTGGTACATTTTTTTCAAAAAAAAAAAAAAAACACATTGCAGGCAAATTAATAATGCAAAAAAAAAAATCTTACAAAACGTAACTCCTTGCCATGTGCTTGTTGGTGAGAGTATGAAGTCTATGATATGACAGTGTCAGACTTGCATTGGGGACAAACAGGTAAACTGAAGTTCAACAATTTTGAATGATGAAAACAACAGATTGTGTAGAAACTGCATCGTGGAATTAGAAATGCCTCAAACTTACCAAATTCATGATTACTATAGGGAAAAAGAGACAACATGCCAAAAATATAGAAATAACAAAATTATTGAAACCTTCAGCAAGGTCAAGCCGTAACTAAAAAAATGAGAAATAAATGACCTGTTGTAGGGGGAAGTATTGGCATATACAAGTTCACTGTTCATTTGCTTTATATTCAGTGTTGTTTTCCTTCAAGTGCATACACGTCACTTGTTTAGTTATTACAGAGTGTTGGACTCCAAGCAGTGTACATGAAGGATAGGACACATATGACTTCTTGATGGACGGCTGATGGCATTGTGTTTCCTTCCACCTGAGGTGATACCTCAGATCTTTACGACAGCAGCGCATGGTCAACTCATATAAGCTGACCATGATACTGGATTATGTTGAACACAACTGGATGAAGGCCCCTTCTGGAAACCTTGCAGACTGGTCAGTTTACGGGCAGTCGCGTGAGAAACCACATGATGCAGAGGGGTCCCACCATAGACCTAAACAGGAAGGCGAAGAAGCGGAATACTACCACTGATCTTTGGTAGAGCTCGGTATGGGGGAGCCCAAGGTGGTTAAAACTGCGATGAGCCGGTTTAGAAGCGAAGCCAAACACGCAACCAAACGGTGTACTAACGGCATATTGCAAGTAGGCTTTTTGCATATTGGGAAGAGTTTTTGACAATGGACGGCGCACTGCATGGAGGCGGCGTAAAGCCTGCGCAAGACTGATGGTCCTCGTGGAGGAAACAAGTGAGACAGAGTTATGAGAAGTGTGAGTTATGTGGTTTTTCATTCCTCCCTATTTGTCTACCTACCATAGCTTAACCCACTTGCCCTGTCACAAGTTTAGGTGTGTGATATCATAAATGCTAAATGACATTTCTGGGTTCAGTGTTAGAGCTATTTGATGTGTCGCTAAAAAGCACAATGAGTTATGGGTCCTATTATGCTCTTTACATTATGCCAGACCACTGAAAAATGTGTCCGTTCACACCCCTTGTCACATCCCTCCACAAAGGCGCGTGTTGGATAACAATGCCTATCTAACTCATCAACTAACTGTTATGGCTTTTTCAGATTGTTAGGGTTATATTTTATAGTGTCATTAAGGTTGCTTGCTGTATTTCAGAACCATTCCATTTTTAAATTGTCATAACACGTCTTTTAGCCTTGATCAGTAATGCATGGGCTGCAGAAAACATAATTTGAAGCAAAGATACCAAGAAAACATTGTAAATTAAAAAAAGTGATAGGTTCTTGTCAAAATTCAGTGGAATGCATAAAACATAATTCTTCAGATTAAACAACTACTCAAATCTTCAAGCCGCTTTGGTTGTGAAAAACACTTTTGGCCAATGAAATCCATGTTATGTTCCCGTAACATTTTTTGCAAAAATCAAATGAGGCAACTATTTCATTTTCATTATTATTATTTGTAATTTTGAAGACACGGCCATTTACCAACCTTCGGGCAATGCTCAATAGCTACAATATGGTGTCAAACCACCACCCTATCCATTTAAAAAGGATTTTGCAACTGTTCTTTGGTTTAAAATCTACGCAAAATCACATCACAAGACGTGATCACAAGAAGGAACCTTGATATTTCTGTTAAAATACAAAATAATGAACGTTTTAGGGATTTCAGTATCTCAAACACGGGCAGAACATCCATAACGCGGGCAGGTACGGGAAACATAACATCGACGTTCATACGCCTTTTATCATTCATAGTTGTCCGTTCAATTGTAATGTTTTATAAAGTTTATATGAATCAGCATCATTTGTTGTTGAAATATTGCCTAAAGGATTGTGTGGACTTAAATTTTTAAATTATGTTGTAAAATTATCAAAAATTAGGAAACTAGACAATGTAATTAACAGAAAATTTTATTGAATTCGTATGTCACACATTTGACCAAAAGACAAAGAGTTTTTGGTACTAGAAAAACCACTGTCCGTAATATTCATATTTCATGTCAAAAGCCAGTCTGTGTGTACCTTCCCTTGCACAAAATAAAAGGGTTTAGACTTCTTGTCAAAAAGTTATGAGGTGCTAATTACTGTCACACCACGGACAGGCGCTCACCCATTTTTGTATTTGCGGAACCTAAATTTCTCATATTGAACAAATGTAGCAGCGTTAATTTTTATTAGTTTAAAATAGAATTATGATCAGTTTGAACAAGAAACCAACAATATTAAATAAACGCGATTTAAACCAGATTTTCCAGGTATCTTTTGAAAGTTTGGGGGTGAAGTTGCCAAATTAAGCAGACTTGCACTATTTCACCACAGGAAATCTGCATACTAGTAGCAGCACTCTGCTTTTACAGGTTATTACTGGTGAATTGTGGTAAGTGTTAATAGTGACGAATGTGAAAACCACAAGATTGAAATAGGTAGAATGGAAAAAACAACAAGATGTTATTACAACTTCGTTTTTTATGCACATTAACAATGGTCACCAGTTTTGTGTTTTAAGTTAATGGAGATATCACACACGCAACCACCAATGTCACAAGTGACCGTAATTATGTGATAATTTGGTGTTGTTAAATTTCTCAGTTACCAAACGTTTTATTGTAATGAGAAATTACCATTGTCGTTCTGAAATAACGATAAGAATGGGAGCACCCTTACAATGAATCCATACAGAGTTATTTAAGTTGAATTTGGATTCTAAAAGCACTTTTTGTTCATGTCCACACGTTTATTTGCCCTCATGAAAAAATTACCAATCTGCGAACAAGTGGCCACATTATTTTAGTTATGTTGGAATGAAGGTTATTCAACATGTATAACAAAAGTATTAAACAGAGTGGTTATATATTGGCAAAACGGCATTGGGTTGCTATCAAAATGTTCCCTTTAGGTCAACAGGGCCGTACGCAAGGGACCTTTTTTCTAAAGGTAAGGACCTAATTACTCCCTTAAAAATCCTCTTTGGACTTCTTGAACCATGTAATCACCAACAAAGTGGAAGATTGTCAAAATTTCTCTAAAGTTGTATCTTTTTATAAAACAAATCAGCAAAACGTGGACCTTTTGCCCCTTTTTAAAATTTGGGGGAGGGGGTAAGGACCTGAAGTAATCAATTTTTGATTTCTTTTCTAATTTCTTTTTATTATGTCAAAAAGCTGCTTTGTTAAAAAAACTAAAAAAATGACTGTTATCTCTAACTAGTTCTTACATCTCGTTATCATATGGTTTATTTTCGTTAAAATCTACACTGGTCCATCATACTGACATGTAGGTAGCTGGTGTATACTGCTACCAATAGTTTTGTGTGTGTGTATATAGTAAATGCAGAAGTATTCTAATTTATTGAAATTTCAGAGGGGAATTTATACTGTAAACTGCTGCCTAGTATAGGAATATACTGTCAAATTTGACATACAAAGTTGATCAATTTGGAGGATATATTTATAATTTTAGTTTATCTTTAGTGATAGTTGCAAAACATAGCTCATAACTTAAGGCTAACTAAAGATTTCCCAGCAAGTGCCACGTCAATTTGCCAAACAAATGTTTTTGCATTACATAATTTCATGGAAGGAGTGTAATAATAATTGGTCAACCATGCTTTGAGACGGTTTACTAGTATTTAAAAGTGCATACCCGTGCTATAGAAAAACTGCTTATTAATATTATGCTGTGCTATATTTATTAGAATGAAAACAGAAAACTGATTCATCTGTCTTTGGAATTGAGGCATTTTAGTTCTAGATGGCTATTTAAATTAATACACAAATTATATTGAAATCTTTGATTCGCCTTTAAACATATTCAGTCAGAATCAGTTGTTAAAAGTTGGAAGTATAAAACTTTTCTCAGAAATCTATAGGAACTGTATTTAAAAATGAAGGTGCTGGCTGACCATAATTTTAAACAATAGTTTATGTTTGAAGCACCCGAAAGAGTTCTCAAAAAAAAAAAAATATTTCAAATTTGCCGGAATAGCTCCAAAGTGAAGGGATAAGAGATATATTTGTTTTTATTTGTGAAAAATTCGAAGTAAAAGAAACAGCAGTTTTCAAAGAGATATTGATGATGAATCTCCATGTTGGACAGTATAATGGCTAAAACATCGGCCTTTATTTTGCCCTTATTGGGTCGCTTCTGGTCTTAATACACTATAAAAAAAACAATTATACACATGTGGAGTGGTTTCATGGGGAAAACAGAATTAGGCTAACCCATAAAACAAAGTAAAAGCATTTGTCTGACCCTGCGCTATTTGAAATTCGCGCTACTTGTTATGAGTATGTATTTATGTTATGCGATATACGGACGGAACGTAGCATCATGCATTTTCACACTGTTTCATAATGTGGATTTACTATGGCGGGTATGACCTAAACGTGCCGGGTCAGATGCGCTTAAACACGTTATACACGACGCAATTTTTAAATAGGCACATACCGTTTGTCCGAATAAAGCCCGGGGGGCGGTACATTTTTCAAAATGGAGGGCGTTTATACAGTCAAAAATGGAAACGTCAAAAAATCCCGGCAAAAATCCCCCTTACACACGATTATTTTCGCTGATGACAAAAACCGAACGAGCAGGGGGGATGCTGTTTTCGCACCTACCAGAGGTCAAAGTTCCATACTATAAACTATTACAACTGCACAACAGCGATTATGATACAGATTACGACAGTCCAGGCCATACATCATGTGATTTAGGTAGCGTAATATTTTCTTTGAATTGGTTGTCAAATCCGGGGGAAATTATTAGAGCAGGGGCATTTATTAGGAACAACACGGTTAGCAGACTAGATGGTTTTAATTCATTGTTAGGGTTATAAATTCAGTTCTATGAAACCAATCGATATGTGGTCAATTTTTTATAGGTATAATTATTGTTTAATATTATTCGTTGTACGGGTTCTCCTTTACGGTATGTAAGATACCTATACTTGTTACAGACATGTAAACTGAGTTTTTAATTTTTTGATTTTGCAAATCCATTGGTAGTAGTGCCTTCCAATAAATAACTGTGGATGTGTTAAATGTAATGATGTGGTAAGGCGTATGTAAATTTGATTGGAAATAATAAAACGTTTTTTTAGAGTATATTTGAGTGGCTAAAGTTTTCATTCTTTTGTTTGTTACTTAAAGAGAAGGGATATTTCAGAATCATATTAAACCAATTTTAAAAAAATTATTATATAGAGCCGGAGAAAACTGGCGAGCTAGATGAATCTGGCATATGAGATATTCCCCATTATAAAATATATTTACGGGCCGCTTGAAACTCCACAAATAGACTGAAATAACATTAGAGCTCGTTCACTGGTAAACAGTCCTGTGGCCCAGTGGGAAATCGCGCTGCTAGAAAGTGGGGAGGTCGGGCCCATGGTTTTTGAGACCATGTATTTTTCGCCTTTATTCGTTCTGCTGCTCGCCAGTTTATCGAGCTTATATTTGACCAAATTACTTTATCGGGTTGTATCATTTACTTGATCCTCGCGGGCATTAAATGAGTTTTGCTTAGTCAGAGATTCTGCTAGAATAAGGCATTATGAGTCTTCCATTCTAAAAATATAAATCATTTTATAATATTGGAATGACTTACCAATGCAGAAGATCCACCTGAAGTGAAGTAAGCCCAACACAGTTACAGTAATAAGATTTATTTTCTGTAATAACAGGCAGAAATTACTAGGGATTGCTTGACGGCGGCAAGTTGAAAACCATTTGTGGTTTTTTTTACCTGTGGAAGGGAAATTGTGGAAAAGGCAGCAAAAAACTTGGTGCCCCCTACTGGAAAATGAGAGCACCTTTGTAAATGAACCATTTCATCTTTCCTCACACCTGCCGTTTTTTCAAGCGACCTAAATCCATAGACCAAATATAAATTTGAACTTCTAAACTCAGTGTGGCTTTTTCTATGCATAAATAATACATTGTGGAAACATTGCATGTCCCCTAATTCTCCTGGTCGAAAATCCCCCACAAGGGACATTTATAGCTTGAGAAAAATCTCTAGAAATGGCCATTCTTCGGGATTTGACACACTTGACCAAACTTGGTCTCCCATGACAAAACAAATCTAGGAATGTGGATATGTTTTTTTGGTTAGATTTTGTCCAAACCTAACCAAAAATGTTTCCATTTGCGATATTTTGGTTGTTTTGTCATGGATGGCAAGCATTAAACAAGTTGGTCAGATGTGCGACATCCGAAGAATGGACTCGAATTCAGTCACCAAATATATTCAATATGGGAATACTAAAAGGCAAATTTAATGACTTGTGGCAACCCACCCCTTTTCCCTAAAAAAAAACTCATGACGACCAAATTTTCAAGTTCTGTGACCTTGGGAGGTTCTGAAGTGACCAAAAACCGTATTTTTAGCCAATATGCATACATGTATACCCCCTAACATGTCAAATGACTGCCAACCTGACAACGCAACAGCTGGAGGGAGGTAGCGTGAACGTATTTTTCTTGTTCTGGGCAATTTCGCAAAACAAAAACGAGGTAAGGCACCTCGGACTTGTAAAATGGCAAAATGGCATAAAGCAATAACAGCCATGAAGGGAAGGCAGCCAAGAATCCCAATTTCCGACTTTGCCATTGGTTAACACGTAAACGCGAAATCTTGACGAAAATTCTGGTTTTTTTATGTTGTCAAGGAATATTTCCAAAACCCGTTGGGGAGTTAGAATCAACTCCACTGGAAGGCTTATTTGATTTTTTTTTGTTATTAATAAAGACGAGGACGAGGTCATATTTAAGTCATGGGAACACCCATGACCCCGACCCACATCAAAGCACCCAAATTGGTTTGTGTTTGCATCGTAGGCCTATGCTGCAATGTCTTTGACATTTTGTGGAATTGATAAATGAAGCGCTTGGCCGCCATGCCTGATAAGGCCATCTTTAATTTACTAGTTCGGTCTTAAAAGCTCCCGGCGCATAGGGAAACATCGTCCGATTTATTAAATTTCCCCCTTTTTTTTAAAATTACCCACGAAAAAAATCCCCAAGACATCGTCAGCTGAAAAATGCCTAATTCACAATTTATACAAGATTCACAACAGTATGAGTGTTAATATAAAAAAAACATCGTTCCTTGTGCACAAAATGAATGAAAACACAAACAAGCAGCATGAACAATAAAAAAAATAAAAAGTAAAAAAAAAAAAGGAAACAAACGCCTTCTGATTAGGTTTCAACTCGGGGGAGCTTAAGAAAAACTATTAAATTAAGATGGCCTAACAGCATTTTTTGGAGAGCACCCCAATTTTCAGGCTATTTGGTGGTGTGTTACCATATCCTAGCTTTACTTTCCAATAGCCTTTTCATAGGAAAGGAAGTTTACCTTATGCAAAATGACTCACAAAATTAACAATTTCTAGCATGTCAAAATCCTGAAAATCCCTAGATTAGTAAAATCAGGGGGGGGGTAGGGGACACGATAGCCTCGATTTGGGCATTGGAGATTTCCAAACGGTAATTTGGTGAATTGCTAGTGCATTTCCTATGGCAGTCTCGGTCCCATGAAATTAAAAAAAATCATCTCTTAAACATTGTTCAAAAGATCTTATTAATCTCATTGATAACTTGGGAGAAAAAAATTATTGACTTCAAAATCCGTCGGGGTTAGTGGATTAACCCCTTTGCAAAATAGTGCAATTTCCAATAACGTCATTTAGATTTAAATATCGTGACCAGGGGACTAGTCTTTAGTTCAGGTCATGTGTGTAACCGTTCGATATGCGTAAGGCGCCCTCCTACCGAAGTCTTTGGAAAACAGCCTAGCACCCGGAAGTTGATGCCGTTTTGAATTGATGTTGTGTTAGGTTGGCATGTCCTCCCCCTGAGTAAAATGTGATAATTCAATTGTCAAAACTATTTTGAAACATCACATGACCCGGTTTTAATTTGGTCTTCCGGTGTCGGGAAAGGGTGAAACACAATTTTGAGTATTTCCACATTTTCCAAGGATTGTTAACAGGCTGGTAACCCAAAAGACCGGACTCATGTGCAAAAACCAGATTACAAAACTCCGGTTCAATAAAAAAGGTGGTGTGGGTTACTTGGTACTGGGATACTTACCTGTATACCATAGATTATACCTTTGTTGTGGTATATTGTGTCCGCACTTGTGCAATTAAATAAAATGAGCCTTTGGCTAAAGTCGGGAGAAAGGTAAAAAGTCGGGAGAAAACGTACCCTTTAGAAACTCATTTTCCACCCTTTCCTAATGATCGTTGGGTGATAAAACT
>JAMKCH010059628.1:0-37061 GCA_023653785.1 Ophioderma brevispina | reverse complement strand
ATGAAATCCTTAATGATAGGCAATTTGGTTTTCGGTCCAATCATTCTACCTATATGGCCATTATTGAATTGGTGGATAAAATAAATACTGCAGTGGAAAGAAATGAAACCGCCATTGGTATATTCTTAGACTTATCGAAAGCTTTCGATACCATCAACCACAATATACTTCTTAGTAAATTAGAACATCATGGATTCGTGGTATTGTACTGGGATGGTTTAGAAATTACTTTAGTAATAGAAAACAATACGTTTCTTATAATTCGTACACGATTCAGGATTTAAAAATATTGATGGTGTTCCGCAAGGATCGATACTGGGTCCACTTCTTTTTATATATGTTAATGATATAACCAATACTTCTCACGTTCTTGATTTTATATTATTTGCCGATGATACCACAATTCTCTACTCACATGAAAACATCGATAGTACTGTATAATAAGTGTTGTAAATGCTGAATTGAATGAAGTAAGCAATTGGTTCAAAGCAAACAAATTATCAGTTAACGCAAGCAAAACTAATTCCATGGTATTTGGCACGCCTAACATGACGTCAATGAAAGTAAAACCAGATTTGAATGTCAATACAATATTGGAAAGAGTGAAATATACCAAATTTCTAGGTGTCTATAGATGAAAACCTCACCTAGGACCCATAGCTATACCATTTTGGCCAAAAAAGGGACCCTTAGCTATACCAGAGATGCACATTTTGGGCCAAATTTAACCCAAATATGCCATTTTTCCTCAAAATTTTGACATTTTAAGCAAATTTGGACAATTTTGGCTTCAGATTGAGGAAATTTGACTAATTTTCCCAACAATTTTTAGAAATAGTTGGCTTCCAAATGAGAAAATGTGAACAATTTTCCAACAAATTTGAGAAAATTTTGAAAAAAACGACTTATCTTCTGTGGTCGCCGAGTTATAGTTGCCGATTTAACATGTCCAGTTGGCTTGCATCTTCTCTACCTCTTGGAGCAGACTCATTGCACTCATGATGATGCGCGCCGACTCATCGGCTAGCGATTCCAAAACCCGCGACGATTTTTTAAGCTGCAAGAAAAAATCGTGGCGGGTTTTTCCAAATTTGCCACGTGCTCCCGACCACACAAGACTGTACAGGACAGTCCCAGACTTGGCCAAAACTACACCTGAAAAAGGAAAATTACTCACGATTTTCGAAAAATGACCAATCATCACCAGTTTTGAGCAGTCTTGGAAGTGCTTTTCTAGCAAATAATCGGTAAGACTACAGAAGATTGTACAGAACAGTCCCAGACCTGTGTTGTGACATGTCGCTGTCAAGACTGCTCGTCGATTGGTCGCCGAGTTGTTGACGCCAAGAAAGGTACAGGCACTTAAAGGTACAGTCACACAGAAGACAGCTCCTGACCCAACTTCTTCCCGACTACACAAGACCGCAATCTTTTTCAAAATCGGCTACACAGTCGTGTTCAAACTTGCAAAATTTACAATTTTCATCCCGACCAGGGATGATTAGTCTGCGAGTTTCCCCGTCGTCAACGAGACAAGTGATGCTGAAACGCCTATAACAGTAGGCGACAGCATCATAAAATCAACAAGATCAAGCATGTTTAATTGGCGACGCCACTTGTTCAGTCTCCGATCAGTTGCCGACAGCACAAGTTGTGACATGTCGCTGTCAAGACTGCTCGTCGATTGGTCGCCGAGTTGTTGACGCCAAGAAAGGTACAGTCACATAGAAGACAACCCGCGACGCGACCCAACCCCTTCCCAACTACACAAGACCACATTTTTTTTTCAAAATCAGCTGCAGTCTTGTTCAAACGTAAGGTACAGTCACACAGAAGACAGCTCCCGACCCAACCTCTTCCCGACTACACAGGACCGCAATTTTTTTCAAAATCGGCTACAGTCTTGTTCAATCTTGCAAAATTTACAATTTTATCCCGACCAGGGATGATTAGTCTACGAGTTTCCCCGTCGGCAACGAGACAAGGGATGCTGAAACGCCTAGCAGTAGGCGACAGCATCCCACTTGTTCAGTCCCCGAACAGTCGCTGATCTTGAAACGACGTCCGCTGTTACAGTCACATAAAAGACAACCCGCGACGCGACCCAACCTCTTCCCAACTATACACAAGACCACATTTTTTTCAAAATCGACTGCAGTCTTGTTCAAACTTACAAAATTTACAAGACAAGAGATGCTCAATCGCCTAGCAGTAGGCGACAGCATCATAAAATCAATAAGATCAAGCGTGGCACTTGGTCAGTTCCCAATCAGTCGCAGACCTTAACACGACAGCACAAGTTGTGACATGTTGCTGTCAAGACTGCAAGTCGGCGACTTATCTTCTGTAGTCGCCGAGTTTAGTCGCTGATTTCAGATGTCCAGTTGGATTGCATCTTCTCTCCCGCATCGGGAGCAGACTCATTGCTGACCACTTTAGCTCACTTTCCAACTGCACACAACCACTCATGATGCGAGCCAACTCATGGGCTACCGCTTCCAAACCACTCATGCGTTCAAGCCGACCTTCCCGATTCCAAAACCCGCCACGATTTTTTTAAGCTGCAAGAAAAAATCGTGGCGGTTTTTTTTAAAATTTGCCACGTGCTCCCGACCACAAAAGACTGCAGAAGACTGTACCGGACAGTCCCAGACTTGGCCAAAACTACACCTGAAAAAGGAAAACTACCTACTCACGATTATCGAAAAATGACCAATCGGCACCAGTCTTGAGCGGTCTGGAAGTGGTTTTCTATCAAATAATCGGTCCCAGACCTTGCCAAAACTACACACGAAAAAGAAAAACTGCTCACGATTTTCGAAAAATGGCCAATCGACACCAGTCTTGAGCAGTCTGGAAGTGGTTTTCTAGCAAAAAATCGGCTGTGTGACTGAGCCTTTACAAAACTTACAAGACAAGAAGCTACAAGAGATGTTCAATCGCCTAGCAGTAGGCACCAGCAGAATAAAATCAATAGGATCAAGCATGGCACTTGTTCAGTCCCGATCAGTCGGCCAGACCTTAACACGACAGCACAAGTTGCTGCAAGACTGCATGTCCCGAGCCGACCTCTATCTTCTGTAGTCGCCGGAGTTTAGTCGCCCGATTTAAGATATCCAGTTTGCTTGCATCTTCTCTCCGCTTGTAGGACAACTCATTGCCGAAACAATTTCCAAATGCACACACCACTAGGGAGAGGGTTGTGTAGTATTTTATAAGCTACAGAACCACCATGATGCGCGCCAATCATAGGCCACCACTTCCGAAAACCGCTATGTGTTCAAGCCGACCCTTCCCGATGCCAAACCCGCCACGATTTTTTTTAAAGCGCAAGAGAAAAAAACCGCGTGGCGGGTTTTGGATCGGGATTTTGCCAAAAATTGGCCACGTGTCCCGAGCCACACAAGACTGCAGAAGACTGTACAGGACAGGTCCCAGACTTGGCCAAAACTACACCTGAAAGGAAAAATTTACTCACGATTTTCGAAAAATGGCCAATCTGCCACCAGTCTTGAGCGTCTGGAAGTGGGTTCTAGCAAATCGACGGTCACGGCCTCAGTCACACAGCACGATTTTTGCTAGGGAAAAACCCCTTCCAGACTGCCAAGGACTGGTTGCCTATTGGCCAATTTTCGAAAATAGTGAGCAGTTTTCTTTTTCATTGTGTAGTGTTTGGCAAGGTCTGGGACCTGTTCTGTACAATCTATTATAGTAACAACTCATGATCGCAACACTAGCCATTTTTAGGAATAAACATTATTTTACAAGGGCCCCCGCTGGCAAGCAATGATTATCTGACGTTTATAGTTCACCAATTTGAGGCATCTCATAATACAAAAGTGGTATCGTTCATATCTCAATAAATAGAGTAGAACCCATATGAAGAGAGGTTAATAATGCTAATCAATTTTTTAACAAAATTAAAAATTTTATATTATAGGGTACTGTTTTGGTATGTTTGATTTAAATTACGAGAAGTAAGTGTCATTGTCGCATTGATTTTCAGAGAAAAACGTAAAATGTTACCCGCGATTTTGATTTCCCCATATTAATTTTCAAATAAATGTTTTCATCAAATCTGAAATTTCCAAGATATTATGCTATTCATGTATTAGCTTAATTTCGATTGGCATAACAAACTAACTGGATTGTTTTTGATCTCGTTTTAAAACAAATCTTTTCCCCTTTTTCCTTCCGAGTCATTTTTAAAACTTTTAAAAAAAAACCTTTTAATGGATATATGCGCTTGAATATGGCCGTGGCTTCAAGTACGGAGGCCAGTACCAACCAGGATTGAGGTCAATGGGTATACCTTTATACCAAGGATTGGTTATGCTAAAAATATCGCCCTCCCTGCGAGCTGCCCGCCTCCATGGCAATATCCGTTCCGCCCCCCGCCATCAACAGGTTACAGATTTCGTTATGCTGTTGCCTAATGAACGAAATCATGACATCCATCGTATGGTTTGGTTTTGCAGCGATGGAAGTGAGCCACCAAGCGTCGAAATGTTGCACGAAAATGGCTGCCGGTAGGATAGTAGTGGGGGCGGTAAACTGTGGGGGGGTTTCGCAAAAGTGTTGTTTTTCTGCTTCGAAATCAGGTAGATCATCTTATTTTTAGTCATTGTATTTTGATGATTGAATGTGAGTTTGTATAGGATTGGAGGAATATGCAGTTAGGGAATCAAAGGATGAAAGGGGGCTAGCAGGCTGATGAAAAACTGAAAAACATCATTGATTTGCCTGCTTTAGGCTAGCTGCAGAATTTGGCACCCCAACTCTTTTTATTGTCTCGCCTGAACTTTGTTCGGCAGAGACTTAGTAATCACTTTTCTGTCTGTCTGTCTGTCTGTCTGTCTGTCTGTCTGTCTGTCTGTCTGTCTGTCTGTCTGTCTGTCTGTCTGTCCGTCCGTCCGTCCGTCCGTCCGTCCGTCCGTCCGTCCGTCCGTCCGTCCGTCTGTCTGCCGTCCGTGTTCACGGCTTGTGTACGATTTATCTGGAGTTCCGTAAGGGCTATGATGATGTAACTTGGTGGAAAGAAGCGGGTCGGCGAGTTCTCGACCTGATTAGATTTTGGGCGTAAAATGTGCTAATTAAGTATCTAATTTGCATAATTTACGAAAATTTTCCCGCAAGGCTTGTGTACAAGTTTTCTGGAGTTCCGTAAGGCGTATAATGATGTAACTTTATGGAAGGGAGCTGGCTGGGAAGTTCTCGAACTGATTAGATTTGGGCATATTTCGGGCAAATTAAATATGCAAATGAGCTAATTAATATGCAAAAATCAGCGTAATTGCTATAATTTTTAAACGGTACATCGGATATGCAAAATTCCTTCACTGCATGAAAGCCTATCATGATGCCCATCTTTCTCGGAATTTGAAAGTGTGAGATATGTGTGGCTTAGGTATGCAAATTAGCTAATTAAATATGCATAATTACTCTATCTCTGAAACGGTACATCGGATGGGCAAAATTCCTTTGCAACAAGAAAGAATACTATGTCATGCATCTTTTGTGTGAATCATAATTGGGTCAAAGTGCATGTGGGCCGATTAAAGGGGCATTTTGTGATACAGTTGATCTAATTAAATATGCGTAATTGCTGTATTGCTGAAATGGTACAGTGGATATGCAAAATTCCTTCGCTACATGAGACTAATATGACATGCATCTTTTGTGTGAATCATAATTGCGGTCAAAGTGCGTGTGGGCCAATTGAAGGGGCATTGTTTGATGCAATTGATCTAATTAAATATGCATAATTGCTGTATCGCTGAAATGGTACATTGGATATGCAAAATTCCTTTGCTACATGAGGTTACTATGTGGTACATCTTTTGTGTGAATCATAATTGCGGTCGAAATGCATGTGGGCCACTTAAAGGGGCATTCTTTGATTATTTTAAAATTGCAACTAATGCCAAATGCTTGGTCCATTTCAACCAAATTTGCTCAGGTTGTTTGAAATACACATCTTGCAAAAGAATTTGATTCAGGAGTTTGTTACCTTACAGTAAATTAGGTCAGCATGTTAGTCAGGTTCCCTATGTTCAAATATTATTATTTGTTGGCTTTTTATGGAGATTTGCTAATTTTTGCATTTTTCTAAAGCTCAGCTGTCACAAAAACAGAAAATCAATGTTGTCATTTTTTAAAATCGCAAATAAGCGGCCATCTTGGATTTCAAAATGGCCGCCATTTTGAACTATAATATGCTATATCTTGGCTTTTAAAGCACCTAGAAATTTAATTTCACCATCTAAACCTATTGCTGGAGGGTGTCAATCCCAATGCATCAACATTAGATTATGTAACTGTGGCGGCCATCTTGAAATTCAAAATGGCCGCCAAAGGAAGTTGTTTTTTGTTGCTATACCTACCTTTGAAACTAGTAGGCATGATTATGGCATCTATACCCATATAGATGGATGTTTTCAGGGTTCAGACATCCAATAAGAACATTAATAACAACATGGACCACGTTTTTGTGGGAAGCCCTCTTGAATTTCAAAATGGCCGCCAATGGGAAAAACGTTTTTTTGCAACATTCCGGTCTGTAATACCAGGAACTCAATTATTTAGTGTCTATACCACCAGGCTATACCTATGTTTCCGGGTCCAGGAACAAATAACATTGTTAACAACAACGGGATCATTTGGATGTGGCAAGCCATCTTGAATTTCAAAATGGCTTGCCAGGTACAGAGTTTGGTCTACGCCTACAAAAGGTATGCGAAACACTAGTAATGAATAGTAGTACAAAGTATCCCCTGCAAAAATATAAGGTTTCAAGTTTGAGTGTGAAATTGTCTTTTAACCATGCGTGAACACTTGTATCTGACAGTTCTGACACTGACACTGATTTACAGGCTCGCATTCAAGATGGTACCGGTGGCTGCATTCAAAGATCTTTAAAAGCTAGAAATTACCCACACACCTCTATATTTAGTTACATCCATAAGTTTTGATAAAAGGGTGAATTAAAGACACTTATCAGGCCCTTATTTAGGTGCTTTGGCCTATTAGTCGGGTGGTATGTCCAAATTATGCCCTGACGGTAAAGTTGGTTATACACAATGTTTTGCTGAAAAGGATGGAGGTTATTAAGGTGTGTAGAATTAAGAATCTGCCGGGGGCACCTGGGCATCCTTGGGCATTTTGAGAGATCCAAGATGGCGTCGCCATAAATATAATTATATATTCACCCTATATTAATTCAAACTAGGAGTTCTAGCTATATATAGGATAATGACAAGTGTAGGCACATTGTAACATTAAGTCATACTTCAAAGTCAAAAGGAAGCCAAATCTAATCAATTTTAAAATATGCCCTAGAACAGCAAAGTTACGACGAGGAAAAAATAAACATGAAGTACTTAGATTTTTTTTTGTAATGTTGTTAGATACAAGAAATTGTAATCTATGCTACTTTTAAGTTGTAAATGACGTCAATCAATATGGCCGCCAAAAAACGGAAATCTTCAAAAAACAATTGCCACAAATTGCTAAATATTACCTTCAAGATAAAATTATTGTTTGTCAATGGAAAAACAATTAGAAAGGTACCTATGATCATAACCAAGTGACAATGATGACCAGGAAGCCGAGAAATATAAAAATGTGTCAATTATAAATTGAGTGCAATATATGTGAAAAAGTGTAATTCCTATGGTGGATTTGGAAAACTTTGCCACCATATTGGTTTTATTCGATTTTGGCGCATTTAAAAAAAAATTGAAATGTATGTTGTACATTCGTAGTAAGGACAAAGGTTCTTTTTAATGTCATTGGAACATTGAATTCGATTTTGACGGCTGTAATACTTATAAATTTGTGTCAAGTATTTTTGAAGATGTTCCGTTTTGCGCCATATTGATTGACGCCGTGTTACAATTTTTAAAAGTATCAGAAATAACATTTATTGTGTCGAACAAATTAAACCTAAGTAGTTCAAGCCTATTTTTATCGCAGGTATTGGCTGTAATAGGGCATATTCAAAATTATTGGTTTTTAAAATTTTCCATTTTGAATTTGAAGTAGGACTTAATGTTACAAGTGCCATACACTTGTCAGTGGATCATATAGTATACTAGTAACTCCATAGTTTGATAATAATAGGTTGAATATATAATTATCATTACTGGCGACGCCATCTTGGATTTCTCAAAAAGCCCAAGGAATGCCCAAGTGGCCACCCGGGCAGATCCCTTATTCTACACACCCTAAGCTATAATTTTCAGCAAAAAATTGCTATTATACTCAAACTGTCCGGTCACATGAAGTTCGTACATGACTATATCATTGCAGGGGTGTTAGGATACCTAACTTGTTACAAAAGCAAAAAATCTGCTTTTGATGATTTTTTCGATTTTCTGATTATCAATCACTGGATAGTGTCTTTAAAGTATGTGAATTATGTCTTCAAGTTGTCTATTAAAGTCAAATTGATGTTTTGCTTGTAAAACATGCCTTAAATTCAAGATGGCAGCACAATGATACCTTCAAAAAATATCAAAAAACCATTAAATTCAAAGTACTTTCCAATAAATTTTGTTTTTTAAAAAGTGTATTAAAAAGAGCTAAAAAGTTATCTGAGACAGGTCTCTAAACCATTACAAAGTCCTTTGGCCATTTTTTATTTGGTTAAAGATCCTGAAGCAAGCCTATATTGCACATAGATTTTATGCAAGTTAACAAAAGCGAAATCAGATCATTGACTTTCTAACGTTTTTTTATAATCAGAGAGTAAGTGTTAAAGACCAAAATATCGAATGTCATTCACTTGTATGTAATTTCATCATAATTTTTAGATTATGTAAAAAAATATTCTGTAATATAGTTATAGATATGAAATGATAAATTTCAATATCTGAGGTGTGGCCACATATTGCCCCTTTAATTTTGAATTTTACAGCATGGTTTAACTTAAAAAATAAAAATGTCATAATGTTCAAGAAATTATATAATATTCATAATAATTTATGGATGATATAAAAAATATACAAATATAATTATATGGCAACTTATAAGTTCAAAGATCTTGCAAAGGTGGCCTTTTTGGCTGCCATCTTGGATTTTAAGTATGTTAACTAATATAAAAAAATAAAAAAAGGAAGTTTCTGATGGCCAAAGACACATATCTCACCATATTTAATTTACGCTAGTTTTGTGTAGTAGTTCTTGGATGATGGTATATGGCAATTTAGGTTTTAAGGTTGGAAGGTGACCATTTATTTGATGTGAGCATGTTGAAACAAAAATGACAGATTTTTTTTTTTTTTTTTTTTAAAGTGAAATTGGTACTTTAGTTTACACTTTGCTTACTTTATGTGATGACAAAACTAAATATGTAACTGACAATTCATAAGATTTTTATTTGTTTGAAGGGGTGCCATATTGGGCATATGAATGTCTGTTAGGAAAACAAAGCGCCATATGTGGCTTTTCTAAAATAGCCAATGCCATATTATATCATATCATTTCTTTTCTTTAATAATGTGGATGCTCTATAACCAAATATATATATATTTATTATTTTATATTACACAGATATGCCAAATTCGAGGGTTTAAAGATCCCAGGAAATGAGATGATAGGACATACCACAAATCTTTACGGGGCATTCCATTCCAAGAAAAAGGCCACAAAAAAGAATACCGTACACTACCAGTGACATCATTCGTGAAACCATTGATTTTTAGTCATTGCCATGAATAGCTTCACACCAGTCACTTGGAATCTTCTATACTCTTGAAACATCCAATAGCTTTCGCTAATGATGTCATCACCCAAACACAGATATTGAAGATGCTTTCTCGTCCCTCCTTGTAGATTGACACACCAACATCAATTTCATATGGCATTTCCTGGGCCATTAAAGGTCTAAGAAGGGGGGTGGGGGGTTACCACCTGAATTTGGGGATGTTTAATAAAAAAAAATACCATTTATGGATTTTACTGGTCCCAAAGGCATAGAGGGCCAATCCCATACTCTAACAAAGAAGGACAGGACACCAACTACTCCACTCCTCAAAGAGAACTCCTGTGTAAAGCGCATTGTTTTTAAGGTTATGTTTTACAAGGTACTTCATACTTCCGAATACCTCTCTTTTTATATTCCTGGCCGGCCCGTCTTGCGGTCTTGAGATGGCAATATGCTCCCCAATTTTGAAATGGGAGCATGCTAATGAAGCCAAATTATCAGACTGGACTTTCTAATTATCAAAGACCTATAGCTCAAATTATGATTACCTTTTTGTGGCCGCAAGTTGGCAGGACCACTGGCAATCCGTGGTGCGTGTGTGTCTGTGTGTTGTGGATGTATGTGTGTGTATGTCACTAAATGGAATTTTTTTTTTAAATTGACCTCATTGAAAGTTGTGAAGTTCAATCAATTGGAACCAAACTTGTGTCATAGGTTACTATGGGATCACCAATATGTTGATGGGGTCAAGGGTCTGGTACCAAGGTCAAAGGTCATATTGAGCGTCAAGTTGAAAAATAGGTCCAAAATGTAAACTTGACCTACATCTTGAAAAGTTTGAAGTTCAAACTTAAGCTCATAGATGCAAGATGGGATCCCTCAATTTGTTTTTGAGGTCAAAGGTCATGTGCCAGGTACCAATTAATGTCAGGGTTGGTTAAGTTTTCAGATAGGCTGGGGCGGCCCACAGTATATTCTTGAATAAGCGAGCGCAAAAGACGGAGACAACCGCGACATTCTAAATTATACTTTTCTGGCTATTGTAACTGAAATTATAAGATATATGGTTAATTAAAAGA
Organism: Ophioderma brevispina; assembly: GCA_023653785.1. Lineage (NCBI taxonomy): Eukaryota > Metazoa > Echinodermata > Ophiuroidea > Amphilepidida > Ophiodermatidae > Ophioderma > Ophioderma brevispina. The sequence goes on along the minus strand of JAMKCH010059628.1, from coordinate 26,276 downwards.
TTTAAAAGATTTGTAAAGGGGCCATATTGGTCACCATCTTAAATTTGAGATGTTGGAAAAAAAAACGAAATTACCAGATAATAGTTCTACAGACATGACAGGTAACAGACATAATTGAAGACTTCAATTTGCACATTTATCAATTTTCCAGGCAAACTGTCTGTGAATATTACACAGCTATAGCGGACATTTGAAATTTAATATGGCTGCCTAACATAGTGATCCAAGTTGCTATTTGAAAACTTCTTGAATTCAGATCATGGAAACATGGATTTTATTAAACAATGGCAATCGTGCCTCTAACAGTCTCAGAAACCAGGATATGGGTAAAACCAACTTTATTTGGCGGCCATTTGAAAAGTAATAGCGCCGCCAAAAATAATGATCTGATCGTTATTATCAATGATCGTATTGGATTCCTTCACCTAAAACATGGGAATAGACACCAGAATTATGCCTCTACTAGTCTCAGAGATCGAGATATGAGCCAAACAAATTTGCGCGGCCATTTTGAATTCCAAAAGGCCCGACATAGGGAATTAAAAAAAATGCCAACATTGATTTTCTTTTGGTGAACCAAAGCTTTCAGAAAATTATCGTTTTCCTAATCTCCATATAAAGCCAACAAAATACATAAGGAACCTGACATGGGTTTATTTGGCAGTAAGTATATGGCTGTGCGATTTGGTGGTGTACCAAAACACGCAAAAACTGGGGGGGGGCGGGGTCAAAGGTATACCACAACAAAGGTTTTAAAGACTGACCGAGAATATTCGAAATATATATTTTTTGTGTAGTAATTAAAAATAGTCAACAGAACTTAAAGATTAGTTACTAAAATGCCTCAATTCCAAAGTTAGAGATGATTAGGATTTTTCGTTTTCATGCAGTCAATTTATGTGCAGTATAACAGTGCCATAGGATCTTGTATAACAAATTTCCGGATCAGAAATTTTAAACAAGTTGTGATTTCATATGAAGGACTTCGGATTTGAGCTTAGTTATTTTCACTCAGTGATTATTATATGGACAAGCATTAGTATATGCAAAAAACACAATTTGTTGAAAAATTGAGGGCGCCCTCCTCGGGAAATCTCTGAGTCGGCTTTAACCTCAATAGATATTATAGCTAGGATTCAGTTGCCTAGTTTTCATTGAAAGGGTTTTTTCTAGTTCTGGTGGTCTTTTGGGTTGCCCCGCCCATTTTTTAAATTCTGGAAATGTGAAAATACGTAAAAATTGGGCATTTCGGGGCTTTCCGACCAGTAGGCGACTCAAATTTAAAAATGTGGTAACATGATTTTTCAAAAATAGTGGTGCCAAATTGAATAAATTTTCATAGTTACTAAATTTAGTGAATTTTAGGGATTTATTTTTGCATGACTTTTCATGATTTAATATCTCCACAATGGAAAAAATGTTGTGCCCCTTGGTGTTGGTGTCAAATGATAAGAGCAGGAAATAAAGAATACTATACACTGCAAAACCGGGGGTGCTGCTACTCCTAAACATCTCTTGGTTATGATTATGTTGGGGACATTTCAAGATTTAATATCTCCAACACGGAAGATATTTTGACCTCTATGGTGTATCACATGAAAGATGAGACACGTATAGACTACTATAAATGGCAAACCCGGGGGGTGATACTCTTAAATGTCCTTAATTGTTGCTCACGTGGGGGAACGTGGGGGGGATTCAAATTTCAAGAGTAATATATCCACAATGGAAAATGTTTGTGACCCCTAGGTGGTGTCAATTGAAAGAGGTGAGGGGGACATATAGAAACTATAAAAATGCAAACCAGGGGGCTTACTCCTACATCTCTCACTTATGCTCGTGGGGGGGCACTTTCAACTGTCAAGATAATATCTCCACAATGGAAAATGTTGTGACGAATGTAGAGTTGGGAAGTAAAACTAGTTAGAAATTGGAGTTTGTTTAAAAGTTTATATGCTTGCTACAACTTTTGGGCGGACCCCCTGAGACTCGTACAGTGAACTCTGGGGTGCTGCTTTTTTGTCTTGGCGGTTTTCGCGAAAGAGCGAGACTTGTGGTTCGAGAACCGCCTTGTGGAAATTCTCCCATACTATATCGGGAGCGGGCTGACGTCACATTGCGGTGAAAAAAGGGAACGCCCAGGAATCCTGAATCGCGGTGGAAAACAAACTGCGCAATTGCGTTCTTAAGTTCACTGCCAACATCGTATGACACTATGCGTGCAGCGCGCAGCGAATTACGCACGTTGTTGTCATGCCGTTGCCATGCTGATTTTGTTGAACCACGGATGTCCGCTCACGGCTATAATCCGGGGGACAGAAAGCTTTTGACGAGCCGTACCACCTGGTGATATAATTGTTAAAAGGGGGTACACCATCGAATGTGTGTCTCACTTTGCTCAGTACAAACCCTCAGACACACACGACAGACAATAGGGGATTGCACAGAAGCATGTTTTGTTGACATCATTTTACTGTTTACTTTCATTTGAAAGGCAGTAGTAGTAAAACTACTTGACTACAAGAGACAGTAATTACTGGACAATGTTATCATATAACAAGATTTAGGCCACTGAATTGAAGGATGGTCACTCATCCACGCCATTTAACACCTTATGAATAGCTCTATCAACAACCTTCAACAATGGAAATTGATTGGCAGTGCCGGCTTGTTTATGTTAGGTTTCAGATATTTACAATGTACAAAACTACTATTTCCTTGATTTTTTGTCTCGCCTGAACTTTGTTCGGCAGACAGAGACTAAAAGGTCAGTTTCATTACTTCCACTGCACTGCATTGCTGTGCAGTAAAATTTACTGCAATGTTCTTTACTTCCGTGCACTCCTAATCATTTCTGCAGGTCAACCCAGTCACTGAAGGTCAAGGGGTTTTTGCGTGATTGCAGTAAACTTCGGAAATTTTGGCCTACTGCACCACGGACTGCACCCCCACTGCATCTTGCTGCATCGCAGTTAAAATCATTTTAACTTAGTTGCAGTACTGATGCGTTGCTGCAATACTGCAAGTGATTGCAGTGGCGATTTCGGTAGGCTGCATTGCAGGCACTGCACACATGCAGTGAAGTATGAAACGGATCCTTTAGTACTCACTTTCTGTCTGTCAGTCTGATCTGTCTGTCCGTCCGTATGTCATGCTTGTCTGTCTGTCATGTCTTGTCTGTCGTGCTGTCTGTTATGCTCGCCGTCCGTGTTCACCTTGCTTGTGTACCGATTTATCTGGAGTTCCGGAAGGGCCGATGGTGTGACTTGGTGGAAAGGAGCGGGTCCATGAGTTCGCGGCCTGATGAGATTTTGGGCGTTAAAATATGCTTAAATGAAGTATCAATTTGCATAATTTACGGGGGGGAAAATTTTCCCGCAAGGATTGTGTACAAGTTTTCAGGGTTCCGTAAGGCGTAGAATGGATGTAACTGGTGGAAGGGAAGCGGGCTGGAGAGTTCTCGACTGATTAGATTTCGGGCGTTATTTCGGGGCAAATTAAGTATGCAAATGAGGATTAATTAAATATGCAAAAATCAGGTAATGCGATTTATATCCTAATTTTAAACGGTACATCGGATACTTAAAAATTCCTTCACTGCATGGAAAAGCCTATCATGGGGCATCTTTTTGCAATTTGAAAGTGGTTTATATGACGGTTCTTAGGTCTTGAAAGAACAAGTAAATATGCATAATACTGTATCTCTGAACCAGTACATCGGATGTGCAAAAATTCCTTCGCTACATGAAAGATTACTATATGTCATCCACTCTTTTTGGTTGAATCATATTGGGTCCCAAGTGCATTTTGGGCATAAAAGCTGCTAACGGGTAGCGAAGGGTGAGACATCTCACAATCCCGTCTTTTCTCCCGCCCCCACCCAACTCACTCATCCTGGCTACACCTTCTAGGTTGTCTCTTCGCCTCTGACTGACACACCCTCATGATTCCGCCAAGTACCCACTTTCACGCCTCACTCCCCCTCCACTCTCTGATATTCATTTGTTGTGCTTACCCGATTCCCTCTTACCTCCCGTTTTTGAGTTAAACCGCCCACCCTCTCCCTTTCACCACTTCATGCCTCAGAGTCGCTTCGCTGTTTAAACCGCACTGTTTCAGCCACCCATCTTTCTCTTCCCCTTTATAACCTACTGCACCTACCTCCTCTCCCCTCCGCACCCTGTTCGACCCGGCCCCCTATTTTCCTTCATACTCCCTACCCGCTCACTCCCTAAAAAGTCCATGCCCCTTCTCAACAGGAAGCCGCATAGAGATTCCCTACCTCCGCTTTGCATCATATCACCGCTAACACCCTCCGATATCTTCCCCCCTATCACATGTCATTCAGCCCAAGTAAGTCACGATTGCCCTCCTCTATGACCATCACGTTCTCGCTTCCCCTTTTAGACAAGATTCCTTTTCTTCTTTCCCCCACATAGAAATCCTTCCACCCCCATTCCCACAACCTTCTGGCATCCCCCGATAGCCCCCTCACGAATACACTCACCCCCACACTCCAACACTCCCGCCTATAATCCCTGCCTCCCATCCTAACATCCTGAATCTCCACATGGTTATCCCCCCCTCGTCTTCACGACCTTATAAGACACATCCCTGCGTCTTAAACACCGCTCGCGTTACACACTCACGTGATAGGATACAATTCTAAATCTTGTTATACCTCATATAGACAAAATATGTCTCTCCAACGTACCGAATCTTGCCTTATCGTTGCCTCCTACCTATCCTCCCCAGCAAATTTACCCCCCCTCCCGACTATCACTCCCGTCCATCTCCCATTATTATAATCTCACGCGATCCCTCAGCCCCTTCCAACCGACAACCGTTAAGCCCTATCCACTCCTCCCACCCCAAACATCGACCCATACCCCTCGCTACCCTTCGTCCCCAAGCACTCCCCCTCTTCCCCTTACCATCCCCCCCCAAAACCTCTTGCCCTTTCTCCCCCTCCTTTCCCCCAAATCCCCATAAGCTTCATCCTGTTAAACCCCTCTCCCTTTACTTAACCTCCCCTAATCTCTCCTATCCCTCCCTGCGATCGGTACTCACACTAATCCTCCCCCTTCCATAACTTCTCTAGCCTATTTCTCTACCAGACCCTCACCCACGCCTTGTGCCTGTATTTTTCTTGTCCACCCGACTAACCCTAGAGCACTCCACATATCAAACCCCATTGTCACCCCCATCATATATTCCTCTGCCCACCACACGACTCCGGCTCTCCTACCTCATTAATAGTATCTTACACATTTACCCCGAACACTTTACACTGCCCCCCCCCCTAATCCTCACCGCACCCTACCTCCCCACGAGCCCCTTATCCCACCTTATCTTCTTCCGTATCTACGCCTTTAATTTTCAATTGCGTTCAACACTCGCCCTCTCGCCACCCATCTACCCCTTCCCCTGGATGCACGCCTCCCTCTAATTGGCATAGTTAAGAAAAAAAAAGGCTTGTGTACAAGTTTTCAGGAGATTCCGGCAGGCGTATAATGATTTTTTTGTTGTAAATTGGTTGAATCGAATGAAAGGAAGTGGGCTGAGAATTTTCTCGACCCTGATTAGATTTTGCAGGCCTATTTTCGGGCAAATTAAGGTTTGCAACAATGAGCTAATTACTATGCAAAAATCAGCGTAATTGCTAATATTTTGAACCGGTACCATCGGATACACAAAATTCCGTCACTGCACGAGAGCCTATTATGGTGTGCATATGTTTGCCATTGAAGCTAAGGATATATGCGGCTTAGGTATTATGTAAACGAGCGCTAAGTAAATATGCATAATTGCTTGTATCGCTGAAACGGTACCTCGGATAATCAAAATTTCTCATACATGAAAGGGGACTAGTTCTGGCATTCATCTTTGTGTGAATCATAATACGGTCAGTGCATGTGGGCCAATTAAAGGGTCATTTTGTGTACAATGACCAAGTGAAATAATGTAATTGCTGTAGCTGAAACAGTACATTGGATATGCAATATTTCTGTGTTACATGGAGCAGCGCGGGGTTGGGGAGGGGTGGGGTGTGTTTGAGAGGGGAAGGTTAGGTTGCTGTGGGGGTGTCTGGGGAGGGGGTACGAGGTTAGGGGTATAGGGTGGTGTGGGGGGTGGGTGGTGGCTGAGGGGCGGTGGGGGGGGTCTCGGGGGTGGGGGGGGGACGGGGTTGGGGGGGGGGGGGAGGGGAAGGGGGGGGTGGGGGGGGGGAGAGTGGGGCTGGGGGGAGGGCGGCTGGAGGGGGGGTGGGATGGGATGGTGGTGGAATGGGAGGGTGTTGGGGAGGGCGGTGGGATAGGGGTGGGGAGGGGGATAGGGTTGGGGGGGGCGATGTTGGGGAGGGGGATGGCGGGGTTGGCGAGGGGGATGGGGGTTGGGGAGGGGGAGATGGGGTGTTGGGAGGGGGAGTGGGGTGTTGGGTGCAAATGATGTAGAAGTAAGGGTACAACTACGCGGCTGTGAGACGTGGCGCTCCTCATCACTAAGCGCAGGGACCATAGCGAGAGATCGCATCTAGAGGCGTGCTCAGAAATGCCTGCAGTGGAGAGAAGCGGATGTCGGTCCTTAGGAGTAGGCGAATACTGTGGCGAACTTAGGCAGGAGCTCGCAGGATGCAGGAATGGCTGTTATTAGGCATGTGATCGGTTAGGCAGGATACGACAGTATGACGGCCCACTGTAGTCGGGGGTGGTTTGAGTTGAGGACGATCCCGCGGGACTGCCGACGTACCTCTGGGTCATATGCGAATGGATTTATATTTGACCCGGTGAGCGGGCCAGCCGGTAGGGAGTCGCAGGTTAGTTAGCCCCTATTAGGGCCCATTGAAAATCGGCAGGAATCGAGTAATAGCGTCATGGGGGAGGAGTGCGACCGCAGGGACGGGCAGGCAGGTATGTCTGGGTGTTTCCGCACGACGAGCGCAGGGGGGCGAGGGGGTGGGTGGGGGCAGAGGGGGCGGGGGTGTTGGGAGGAGAGATGGGGGGTTGGGGAGGGGGGAGAGGATGGGGTGTTGGGAAGGGGAAGTTGGGATGGGTGTTGGGGAGGGGTTGTGTTTTGGGGAGGGGGCGGGGTATTGGGGAGGGGGCTGGGTACTGGGTATTGGGGAGGGGGCGGGTATTGCGGGGGGAATGGGTATTGCGGAGGGGGGGGGGCAAGGGAGGAGGGGGCGGGGGTAGGGAGGGGCGGGGGCGGCTTCCCGACTGGGGGCAGGGAGGGGCGAGGGGGGAGGTAGGGGGGAGGGAGGCGGTGGGGACGACTGGTCTCGCAGAGGCGGTCACACAGTGTTGGGGGAGGGCAAGGTGGGGGGGTTGAGGGGGGTGGGTGGAGGGAGGGGAGATGGTGGGGGTAGAGGGGTTGTTGGGAGGGGAGGTGGGGGTGTTGACGGTGGTGTTGGGGGGAGGGAGGTGGGATGTTGAAGCGGTGGTGCTTGTTGGGGGAGGGGAGGGAGGGTGTACTGTTTAAGTGGTTAGGTGTGTGTGTGGGGGGGGGGGGCGCAGGTCCGCGGGGGGGGGAGCATTTGTGGGCGGGGGGGGGCAAGGGCGGGGGGGGGGAACTCCCCTTTCACCGCCATGGCGGCAGGGGGAAGGGGAAGGATGGGCGAGGGGTGGCACCTACGTCCGTAGAAGGCCAGCGGGCGCCTGGGCAGGGGGGGGGTGGAAAATCGGGGGGCGGGGGGAGATGGGCGGTTGACCGGGGGGGGTGGGGGGAAGGGGGGGGGGCAGACCGGAGTCGTGGGGCCGGGGGTGCGACTTCATGGTGGAGGAGACGTGGTCAGGAAGGGGGGGGGAAAGGGGGGGCGGGGGAGGAGCATCCCCAGTGGCGGGGGGGGGGAACGGGAGGGAGCGGGGGGGGTGAGGGAGTCGTTGGGGGAGGAAGAGTGGGGTTTGGGTGAAGGAGTGGAAGGGCAGAGTGGGGTGTTGGGAGGAAAGAGTGGAGAGGGTGGAGGAGGAGTGAAGCAGTGAGGGTGTTGGGGAGGAAGAGAAGAGTGGGCATGGTTGTTGGGGAAGGAGAGTAGGGTGGGGAGGAGGGGGCGGGTGGGGTGTCGTGGGGTTGAGGGGTGTTAGGGGAGGAGGTGGTGTCGGGAGGCAGAGAGGGGGGCGGGGGCGGGGGGCACCGAGGAGGGGGGGTGGTGAGGGAGGGGGGGGCCGATGGAGGGGGGGGGGGGGGGAGGGTGGGGGGGAGGGAGGGGCGTGGGGGTGGAGGGGTGGGGGGTGACGAGCCCGGACAGGGAGGGGTCGGTTTTGTTTGGGGTCGTGGGGGAGGGGGAGTGGGGGGTATGGTGGGGGTGCGGGGAGTGTATGAGGGAGCGGCGCGGTGGCGGTGTTGATGGGGTGTTGGGGAGGGGGTGTGTGGTTGTGTTTGGGGTGGTGAGGAGGGGGGGGGTGTGGGGAGGGGAGTGGGGTGTTGAGGGGTGTCGGAGTTTGCGGTGGGGTGCTTGGGGATGGGGGTTGGGGATGGGGGGGGGTGGAATGTTGCATAATGGTGGGGGTGTTGTAGGGTATTGCGGAGGGCAGTGTTGGGGAGGGGGATATCTGCAATCCTCCACTGTATCTGCTTGCACAAATTCTTGGGAACATTCTACCTTGTAAAGTTTGTAATTGGTGTGCTGCTCTTTGTCTTAACAGCTATAGCGAAAGCAAGCGCGAGACTTTGGTTCGCGAACCGCATGTTATGAAATTTAGCAGTGTAGTCAGTAATAATCATGACAATTGGATTAGTAGCGACAACTACATAAAAAATTTAGGTTAAGTTACACTCATACTCACTATTTTTGAGGCAGTACAGCATAAACAAACCCCTTATGGGCCATATGGACATTGTGTGTTGTGGCTTTTCAATACCTGTCTTCCATGGGGCTCAGTAGGAACCCATGGATTCGATCAATTGTAAAAAAGGGGTGAGGTGGAGCTTTCAGAGCGTATGACGCGTGGTCGGTTGACCCAGCAACGGCAGATCGCCTCGGTGGGCCAATCAGAGGCAAGTTAGATTGTTACTATTAGAGGCCAAGTGCATTTTTTCCGCAGTAGTAAATAAGCAGAGAACCAGGAAGTAGTAACGCTTGCCTCAAAGGGGTTTTCACTCCCCGACTATAAGCAGCCAGGGGGGTAGGACATTCCTGCTAACTAATAACTGATCAAAACGGCCTTTCAACACAGACCTAGAATTAAAAAATATATAAAAACCTAGCCTACAATGCATTTATGCATGCAATGTGGAAAACATGCACAAATCAAATGGCACATGAAACATCACATGTTCACACATGCCACTTACAAAATCATAGTGCGCCAATTTCGCAGACCAGGACAGAATGTATGCAATACCAAACTGTAGTGGCGCTTGTTCGCCTATTACCGTGGACGTAAGACCTGTTTAAAGAAATTCCAAAGTCATTATGATATGGGATTTCCCTCATTTTAAAGGTCTTTTTAGGAATTATAATTTTTTACAGTATAAAATATCATTTTAAAATACAAATAAACATTTGAAAGATGACAATTTCTATATAAAAAAGTAATTTAGTTCACACCATGTATGATATGTTAAATAATCAAAAAAGTTATGGCCAAAAACTATGTTGCCTTCTGTGGCTTCACACATTGCCTAAAATTTTGTGTCAAAAAGTGGGTTCACCTCTAATCATGGTTGACAATTTGACCATTCTCCATAGAAAACATGTGCTTATAAATAAAACTATTTTAGCTTAAATTTAGCATTTACTTAAAGTGTGGTTCTTAGGTGAGTGAATACATCCCGTTAAAGAATCTTTACAAGTCTGGGTTTTAAAGAAAAAAAAATGTATATTTATTTTTTTCCCATAGGGCTCTTACCAGTAAGTAAAATACCTGTCAAATTCTGCACACATGGCCAAGATGATGTTGAGCAATGAGTCACCCAATTTTTTGAAGCCCTAGGGCACCCTCATTTCCCAAATGGGAAGCAATCATACTATCTTATTGCTTAAAAACTCATGTGACCAATCATAACGTCATTTAAAAAAGCTCTATTTCAATGCATCAATATGCTTTTCTTCTGTCGCATTGGTACTCGGTTTTTCGCCGAGTTACCGAAATTTGTGTCGAGTTTAGTACGAGTTTGCTTTAAATCTGACCAATTGTTTTTTTTTGGTGAGTAAAATGCCACTCTTTCTTTGATTGGTGTATTTTATAGGAATATATTGGGGGAATTGGAGCTTTGTTGGTAAACTTGCAGATCTCAGCATCAATTGGTGCATAATTGACCGCGTCGGACAGTACAGGCTGCTGCGCTTTCAATATGCATAGATTTACCAATGCGATTTTGTCAACTGGTATTTGCATTTGTTGATACGGCTACCTTCCAGGGCCGGGGGGGTAACCAAGTGTTGTAAAAGGGCATTTCGTGATTTCAGCACCTTCTGTTTTATTCATTGATCACTAACTAGATATCCTTGAGAAAGCTATTCTCAAAATTTGAGCTGACACGGTCTTGCGTTTGGTGTTATGACCAAAATGCTCGTTTCCCACGGTTTCATAGGCCTAATGTGCTGTAAGTTCTGTCCGTTTTCAGACAGAAATACAAAATTGCCATTTCTTCAGATGCGACCGCAGAATTTGCAGTAAGGATGGGCATCACATGGATTACTAGGCTAATGGTTCAGATGATATAAAAATCTCACATATTTTTTAGGCAAGTCGGGGCGGGGGGACGAGCTGTCAATCACGAAATCCCCTTTAACCCTAACACAGGACGGAGGTCTTTTGCCGGCCCGACGGACCAAAGGCAGCAAAACGCAATCTATTTTTATTTTTAAGGCCCAGATGCAACGAGAGCAACGAGTGCGTTTCATTGCATCTCGGCCGTTTTCCAGGCACAGGAATTAGTAGCGTAAAGTCCATAACGGCCACGATGCAAACCGAAACACATCGCCAGCCATTTCCCGGAAGAAGGCCAACCCAGATGCAACAAAACACATCGCGCCATTTCCCGAAAAGACGGCCCAAACGCAAACGCCAACAAAATCGCGCCATTATTTACGGAAAGAAGGCCAGGTGCAACGAAAAACATCGCGTGAAAAATGCAAAAAAAACAGGGTTAAATAATAAATAAATAAGTAATAAATAAATAAATAACACAATGATCTGCATGAATGAAATTTGTAGCTTGTCGGCCAGTCGGAGTGGCGCTATACAGCTACATCATAGTCGTGAGTGGCGGCGATTATGGTACGTCATGCGCCAGTTAGTCATGAATACGTGTATGCATAATTAACCCAATAGCTTGTCGAAATGGTGGACGCTGGCGTATCACAATGAAATCGAAATTGTCTATGGGCATTTTGTTCAGTGTCAACCGCCTGATGAAAACATTGCGCCTTCGGCGGGCAAGATGGACAAATGCGCGAAGGAAAACATGCATCATTTCCAGCTCAATAACGCCGAGATGCAATCAAACGATCGCGGTCATCTCCGGGAAGACGCCCAGATAGGATGCAACGAAACGCATCGCGTCCTTCTCCGGGAAGACGGCCCCGGAGCAGATGCAACGAAACGCATCGCGTCATCTCCGGGAAGACGCCCAGTCTGCACTGAGCGCCAATGAGAGTCATTTGCGCGACCAAAATAGTTGGTGACGGCCCAGCTGCAACGAAAACGCATTTCCGCCCGGTACAACGTTTTCGTTGGCTTTTCAATGCCTCTCGGGCGCGTTAGGGTTAATGAGTTAAAAGTGTTATTAAAGAAAATATGATAATCGTAAATGTAATCTTGGGTCAAGTGTGATGTGACTTGCATTGCTTGCATGTTTACTACCTTGCTAGTTCCAATAATTTTAACTTATGGCATCATCTTTTAATTAAATTTGGAATATTCTTTGGTGCGCATAAGTTACAACTGGTCTGTGGAGTTCCAATGCCTTTAAGGTTTGAGAGATGTTTTTGAGATGTATATTCCTAAATAAAAAGAAACACGAAAAAAAACACGGATTTTATTTGACATACATAGATCTCTAGAGTCGGTAGAATAATAATCTTCCAATTTGTAAACGATGCTACAATTGTTCCCAAAACAAGTTCATTGTCAACATGTACACTGCTGCCAAATTTGTCAGCCCAATGTAGACACAACAAGGCGTAAAGTTTAACCTGAAAATTTTATAAGGTATGTTTTTTAACTTGGGACCCAATTGCGTTTGCATGTGCCATTTTTTAGGCAAAACTACATTGATTTACAGGTTGATGCTTTATTTTGATGCTATAACGTTAAACTGTACATTTTACCCTTAAGTACATATATATTCTGAAGAGCATATACTTTGCAGGTTTCAGAAGAAACAATACACAATTGGCTATCATAACATGGTACTATAAAATACAGGGTTCTTTGTTGTTGTGTTTTTGTTGGAACAAGCAAAATAAGTAGAAAAAGGTATCAGTTTATGGGTGTCACCCCCGAACATCAGTGATGATACAATATTTTGGCACTGTTTAATATAATTAATAAAATTGCCCACCAAGCCATGTACAACTTTTATCGGACAAATACTTCCAGTACACAGATACAGGGTGGTCCAAAATTAATGCGAGATTTCGTCGCATTCTCCCTATATCTGGTAATGAATAGACATTATATGTCATGATTGAGATGATGTTACTAGATGTAGAAATCAGCAAGCAATCCAATTATGAAAGTTAGAAGAGAATTGGACAAAGCGTTTTCGTGAAATTGCCTTTTTTGGTCAAAATGGAGCATGAGGGCGCTTTTTCAGATTTGTCGCAAACATTTGTTTTTCAGATTTTTAGTTTTATGAAGTAAAGAGGATCACAACTAGACTGCCTATGATATTTGAAATAAAAAGATCATGCTTTGCTTGGCCGTGAGACACCCATTTGTAGCCATGTGTCCTCCGCCACATGCTCCTCCGCCACATGATCCACGGCACGCTTACACAAGCTCATTAAGTATGCCCGATGGTTGAATCGCTGATGACATTTTGCTATAAACGGGTTAATGCGCATGCTCAGATCAGGGTTGAAATTGCAGTAAGTAGACTCAATGGGACCGATTGTTGTCAAGTGCATGCCCGGCAGGGAAAAACCTTATGTTACAACTCTTACGAAATGGTTCCCAATCGATACTGTTATTAGTCCACAGTAATGTTATGATTGGACCCAAATTTCCAAAAAACAAATTGCAAAAGAACCAATTTTGGTGTTAATATACTGTGAATGAATTGTCAAAAAATATATTAAAGGTGCTTGTTCCGATTGCCTCTGGGGACCCCCCTGATTTAACCGGATAAGCAGTATACATTTTGATATCAGATGAAAGGCCGTAATTTTTCTCATCGTCGTCAAGAATTTACTTCCAAATCCACTTCTTGCAAAGATTATAAACAAAAAACTGTTGTTTTAGTGGTCAACCATCAATTTAGCACGTTAGTGAATAGGGGCCTTTCAATTGCATTTCGCTTCTATTATCAAACACCGGCAAGTTTGTTTCCCACGAACTTGATGAGTCAGTGTATGCAGGGTGGGTGCAGGCTTCCTATAAGTGGAGAACACAATAACATAAAGCGGAACAACCACCTTTAAAACGTAACCAAATCAACCTCGTGAGAAACATGTTGAAATAAGGGGGAAGGAAACATTGTACAGGGGTAAAAAAATTAGATTTTGTCTGAATTGATTTATCGGCATATCACTATCCATGATTGGCTCAACCAGAAAATCAAAAAAAAAATAATAAAAAAAACAGATGTTTTCATGTCGGTAACAAGTTCACGTATGCCTACATGCCTCACAAGTTAAAGGACTAAAAAACAACCTAATAAGGACAAAATCAGATATTTTGGTCAATTACTCTCCTGACGAACATTACTAAAATAGTAATTCAAAGGAAGATTATATCTCTGGACACCTTTGTGCTGTTTCCTTATTCTATCAATTTTCTCTTGGAAAAATAGCTTATGTTAATTCTACAGAATTATGTCTGACTTTTAAGATTATTCTCAAGTTAAAATATTTGGACTCTTTCGGCCAGCTGGACAACAAAGTTGCCAGATTTGGCTTAACACAGAGAAAAGGGACAGAAATAATTTCTATTCCCATTTGGGCATTACTAAAAAAAAAAAAACACTGACGATTATGCGGCTGCGGCATTACCCCTAAGGCAACCCACAGGACGATACGTGCCAGCCTGGCATTTAACCCTCAGGAGATTAACAGAAATTGGATTGCTGATAAGTGTGGCTGGGCATTATGAAACGGATTGCCAAAACTTGTGGTCCGAGTGGGAACGAAGAAGAAGAAGAAACTGAGAAAAAAGGTGTTTGTTTCTTCAGTTTCTCCGGAAAGAAGAAACTGGAGAAACCGAGAAAAATTGGAGAAATGGAAGACACAGACAAGCTTAAGACCAAACAAAAGCAAATTACATCTATTCATCATGCATGCACCTCAATCAAAGCTACTTTAATGACCTTACAGACATAGACAGCATGTCCAAATCTTTTTTGTTTGTTTCTAAAGGGCACAAGTTTATTCGCAAGGTTAGTGTGCCTGCAAGTCGTAAAATTTGTTCACAATTTTGTTTTGTCTTGGCATTAAGATTATGATAATTGTAAATTGTTTCAAATCATTCCTGTGAACATTTAACTATAATCACGAATAATAATTGCCCGAGCCAATACAATGAAAAATCTTTTCAAATCATGGCCAATTGTTTTAAATTTTAAAACAAAAAAATAAACAAAATAGCAAAAATTATTGTTCATTTTCACTGCTGTGTTGTAAAGATGGAAACTTTGTATTCCTTAATTGGGAAGAAAGACCTGGGTTATATTCAGGGAGGCTATGAATTTGCTTGTTAGAAAAAAAAGAAATTTAAGACGTTCAAGCCTTTTCAAGTCGGTCTGCAAAACATCATGAATATGGGAATGTCTGTGCGTATTGAAACGTGTCCATGTATGATATGTTACGTTTGGTATTATTAGGCCAGGAGGTTCTACAAGTATATAGCTGAAGGGCCAGAGATTGCCGGCCGAACATGTTGAAAAGTTCACTACTTGAGGGCCAAATACACCTTAAATTATTAGTTTCCCTTTATATTTAGAGCAAGTCGGGGGCAAAAAGTAAGGAGGGCGGGCTATTGCCCGCGGGGCCTCCTATTGAGAAGAACCCCTGTTATTAGGCCTTCAGATCAATTGAAAGTTTAATTATGGTAAATCCTGGGGGTGGGTAGGGGGCTCCCGAATAAAGTTGAATAATTTTCAGTGTTGTATTTCAATAATTTATAATATAAAACCAAGGAATTCATATGTCATTTGCACTAACATACAGAATTTAAAATGACTTTGCCTGTTTTTCCCCTTTCACGGTTTCTTCCAAGTGGAAAAAAACATGTTTTTTCCACCTGTGGAAGAAAAGAAATGGGCAAATCTGTTACATATGCTAAAACAAAACTACATTAGAGTGCGCTCGTCAGCGATTTACTGCCAAACAGTTTCAAATGCCCAAGCAAACTTTTATCGGACCAATCCTCCATTACACAGATACAGGGTGGGTCCAAATTAATGCGAGATTTCTTCTATTCCTCTTCTCCTATATCTGGTACTGAATAGAACATATTTTCATATTGATATGGTTGACTGATGTAAACTCAGCAAAGCAATCAAATTATGAAAGTTCGAAGAGAATGTGGACAAAGCGTTTTCGGAAAATTGCCTTTTTTTTTGGGCAAAATGGAGCTGAGGAGGGGCGCTTTTTTCAGATATTGTCGCAAACATTTGGTTTTTCTAGATGTTTAGTTTACTGAAGTAAAGGGATCCAACCTAGACTGCTATTATTTGAACTAAAATATCATGCTTTGTTTGTCCGTATCACCCATTTGTATCATTGTGCTCCTTCCGCCCCACAGGCTTCCCGCACATATTCCACCCCACCCCTGACTTTTATTAAACGCTAACGAGTTACAGTCAATTAGTTACAAACTAAAATCATATTTTTTTAAAATTTTGCTTCAGAAATGGGAAGGCCAATGTCCAAGGAAAAAAAATAATACCAAAAACAAGCTCTGTCTCATATAAAATTCACAACTACGATCATGTAAACAAGTTTTGGAAACTAAGAATGCCACAAATCCACCTTTTTTTAGTGCACAACTTAAAAAACATGACGCATAATGTGACTTTTTAAATCCGGAAAGTGGTTATCACATGATGCAGAAACTCTCAAGAATGCCTACAATATAACGTAATTCAAATAATGAATATGTAAGCCACTTTGCAGCTGTTAAAGTTAACATAAGCTGTCTGTGTATCTTCTTGGCTTAAATGGCACATTTCCCTACACACCACTCGTCATGACTAGATAGTCTGTGATAACAGCAGCCATAAAAAAGTTAAGACTATCTAGTCAATGATCATCAGGACTACTACCCTACCTCATGCTTACAATCTTGCATGCCGCGGCGAAAGTTATGCCACGGCACGCTTACACAAGCTCATTATTTATGCCCGATACTTGACCTCGTTGATGACCTTTTGCTATAAATGGTAATGCACATGCTCAGATCAGGGTTTGAATTTGCAGTAACCTCAATGGACCGATTTTGTAAGTGCAATGCCCGGCCAGGGAAAACCTTATTGTTACAAGCTCTTACAAAGTGGGTTCCCAATCGTACTGTTATTAGTCCCGGGTAATTTTTGATTGGACCAAATTTCCAAAACAATTGCAAAGAAACAATTTTGGTGTTAATATAACGTGAAATTGTCAAAAATATTTAAAGTGCTTGTTCCGATTTGCCTTTGGGACCCCCCTGAGTTAAAACGTAACAGTTAAATTTTGATAATCAATGAAGGCCGTATTTTGCTCATTAATCGGCCTGAAATTTCAGTCAGCTTCCAATCCACTTCTTCTTTGCAAAGATATAAACCAAAAACTGTTGTTTATTAGTGGTTACCATCATATTAGCACAGTAGTGAATAGGGCCTTTCAATGTGCATTATCGCTTCTAATACAAAACCGCAAGTTTGTTTCCCCCGATATTGAATGGTAAGTGTTAGCAGGTGCCAGCTCTCATATCAGTGGAGAACAAGATACACATACATCGGAACAACCCACCTTTAAAAGTTAACCAATCACCGCTAGTGAACATGGTGAAAGTAAAGGGGGACACATTTGTACAGGGGTAAAAAATTACGAATGTTTCGAATTGATTATAGGAGGCCTCTCACTCTATCAGTGATTTGCAACCAGAAATCGAACAAAACATAACAAAACACAGATTTTTTCATGTCTGTACCAAGTTCCCGTATGCCACATGCCTTCACAAGTTAAGGGACTTAAAAACAAAACTAATAAGACAAAATCAATATTTTGGTCAATACTCTCCTTACGAACACTTACTACAATACGTAATTCAATGGAGATTCATATCTCTGGACATGCTGTTTCCTTTTCTATCAATTTTCTCTTGGAAAATAGCTTAATGTTAATTCTACAGAATATTCTCACTTTTAAGCTCTCCTCCAAGTTAAAATATTTGGACTCTTCGGCAGCTGGACAACAAAGTTGCCATATTTTGGCTTAACAACAAGAGCAATTGACAGAAAGAATTTGTTGCTATTCCCATTTGGGCATTTACTAAACAAAAACCACTACTGCCGATTATTGCTGGCTGGGCATTTACCCCTCAGGCACCCCCACAGGCGATAATTGCCAGCTTGGCATTGCAACACCCCTCAGAGATTAACCGAAATGGATTGCTGATAACGTGCGGGCGGCATTTATGAAAACGGATGCCATAACTTTGGTCCGATTGGAAGAACTGACTGGAACAAAGGTGTTTCTTCCAGTTTCTTCCGGAAGAAACTGGTAAGAAACCGGAAAATTGAAGAAACTGGAAAGACACATGACAGCTTAATGACCACAAAGCAATTACATCATATTCATCTGCATTGCACTTCAATCAAAGCTACTTTAATGACCTTACAGACATAGACAGATGTAACCCATCTTTTTTTTTTTGTTTCAAAAATGGGGCACAAGTTTTATAGCATGTTAGTGTGCCTTGCAAGTATAAATATTAAATTTGTTTCACAATTTTGTTTTGTCTTTGCATTCAGATTTATGAAATTGTAACTTGTTTTCATCATTCATGTGCACATTTAACTATAATCCAATAATAAATTGCCAGATGCACACAATGAAAATAATTTCAAAATCTGTATGGTCCAAGTTGTTAATTTTAAAAACCAAAAATAAAACAAAACCAAAAATTTATTGTCATTTTCCACAATGTTGTGTTGTAAAGATTGAACTTTGTAATTGCTTAATTGGGAAGAACCTGGGTTATATTCAGGGAGGCTATGAATTTGCTTGTTAGAAAAAAAAAATTTTTAAGACGTTCAAGCTTTTCACGTATGTCTGGCAATCAGGATACCTGGTGTCTGTGGTATGAAAAGTGTCCCATGTATGATATGTTTACGTTTGGTTATTATTAGGCCAGGGGTTCTCAATTAATATTAGCTGAAGGGGGCAGAGATTGCGAACATATTTTAAATTTCCCTACTTGAGGGCCAAATACAACCTTAAATTCTTATGTTTCCCTTTAAATTTAGAGCAAGTCGAGGCCCAAAAAAAGAAATAAAATTAATGGATGGCGGGCTGATTTGGCCCGCGGGCTCCTCTTGAGAACCCCTGTATTAGCCTTGCAGATCAATGCAAGTTTAATTATGTAATAGCATGGGGTGGGTAGGGGCTCCCTGAATAATTTGAAATAATTTCATGTATTTCAATAATTATATATATAAAACCAAGAATTATGATGTCATTGTGCACTAAATACAGATTTTTAAAATGAACTTTCATTTTCTTCTTCCCACTTTCAAACGGTTTTCTTCACGTGAAAAAAAAACATGTTTTTTTCCACCTGTGGAAGACACGGCCAACTCTCTGTTAATTGCTAAACAAAATAATGCGTGCGCTCAGGGGATCAGCGATTTACTGCCAAACAGTTCAAATGCCAAGCAACCTTTAGACTGTGAGCAACCTATGTTTTTGGCTTACTACTACTATAAGTAAGCCTATATGAGACTGAAGACGCTTGATCTATGATTTTTTTTTAATCTCGCCGAAAACAACTAAGTGGCTTCAATATGTCAAGTTTTAATCACGAATCATGCTTCATAGGGAAGAAAATTTTTTCCAAATCAAGTTGGATAGTTAATCATAACGTATTCCACGTGAACTTAATTTTTCGTTGAGCTGAATGTGTAACTGTACACTTTGAAACTGTAACAGGAAGTTGTTAGACTAGGAATCAAAACGGTTCGATAAACGTTACCTTGAAAATTATACAGCAGAGTGATAATGATGTGATTAACCCGGTTGGTTAACAGCGGTTGTTATGTTGTTGTAGTTGTAAAATGAAAACAGTCCCAATTCAGACAGCCAATTTATTAGTTTCTACTTGTGATGAACTCTGAATGATGTCTGTAAAGTTTTTAAACGTTTATAGATCATAAACAGTTAGGTAAAACCAATTTCAGTCGTATGTATTAAGCTATAAAGTTTAAAATAATTAAAAAAAATAGGTTCTAGTTTACTATCCGCGATGTTTTTGTTGGTGCAAGGAGTGTGCGCAAGCCAGTGCAGGTCATTTGTCAAGATGCATACATATCACTGCCATGAATCGTGAGTTTGGGCATATAGTCCAGGCTAAGATACATTGATACTAATACAACCGGGTTTATTTAATATACGTTTTTCAATGGTTCTAGACCAGTTTTATGCTGATTCTGAATCCGTTGGATACCAGACGTGAAACCTGAGCTTTTTGTAGAAATGCAAAATCAAAATGGCCACCAAAACAAAGGCATCATATATGTTGTTCACTTCAAAAAAGTTGTACTTTTACAGCCTGCCCCGGTTAAAACATTGCATTAGGGACCCAATGGAACAGATGATCTGTAACCATGTAATCGATTTAATTCAAGATGGCGGCACTATACAAAAGTGTCATCGTGATCTACTTTGATTGCAGTTTCGTAATTTGGTAGTCTATCATGGGTTGGACAGTTAAAGAAAGTAATTTAAAACAATCAGAAATATTTTCAAAAACCTGTGATTATGAAATTCCGTTCACTGTGTAGCAACCAAGTGGTTCAGTAACTCTAAAAGGCTATGATTGATAAAGGTGTTACTAACTCAAGTACTGGAATGTTGGTATAAGTCAATCAGATCAGTTTACCATATCATTAGGTAATCAGAGCAATCGATATGGTGCGGATTGCCATCCAAGATGGGTATCAAATATGGTTGGAAAATGGCACTTACTTAGCGGCGGCAAAAATCGATCACTATAGTGGGTAATAGAGATAGGTCTCTGTGGATTTGGTAGGTTTTAGGCGTCCATTTGCATCCATATTGATATATTTGACGAATAATAACCTTCCAATGACACCTAAGATAGTTCTATAGGGTTTTGGTAGTGATAATCCCAATCAAAAAACCACAAAAAATATTTATTTTAGGGGGGGGGGGGGCTACAGCCTGAATGCATAAGACCTGCTGACTGACATTTGTTACAATATGAACGCCCATTAGGATGCACACTTCTTGCAGAGAGAATCACTTTGATCAGGTATTATGATAGCTGAAACTGCTATGAAGAGTTATGAGGGATATACAACATACCATTACAGCTCTTGGATATATTGTAGGTAATGGGTGTTGCTCTTGGAGCCATCTTGAATGGTTATTGATCAGCGATGATTATTTATCAAAATTATTGACAGTATTCATCGTGGTCTCAATCAAGACAGTACGATTACTAAATAGATAAGTATATATCCAAGTTACCATTCTTGCGTCAAAAGTTAGATAAAAGATAAGATGTTATTGTATTGGTGGCCCCATATTGATTATCTATAGTAGGTGGTTATTGAATCATGTGCTTAAATTGGTCACAATTGGGTGTTTGACTGTGACATGGACAAAATAAATTACAACTTTTGAGCAGAGTAACAGATGAGTTTTTAGGGTTTTGGTAGCCATTTTGCTTTGATTTTACGTTTTTCGTAAATGCTGCAAGGTTTTCACTGGCATCCACGGATGGATCAGCAGGAAAAACTGGTATAGAAACCGTTGAAAAACCTATGTTATTTAAAACAAGGTTCTGGCGTGTAGCCTGGACTAATATTGTGGAGCAGTGTGGAGCGATGTGTGTAGTGTGAGGGGGTGTTACCGATTATGATTATTTTTTTACTTAGTCAAGACGTTTTTGAAAACTATTCATCTGGTTCGATTAAAATATTATGGCGATGATATTAGTAGCTTTGCATGTGGAATTGATTTTGATTAGATTACAGGGGCGGATCCAGGATGTGAAAAACGTCTAAAAAATTAAAGGGGGGGCGGAAAGGCTTGGGTAACTGGTCCAAAATAAGCTTCAAAGTGGGCTGATTTGCAAGAGATTTGCAGTACAAAGAATTACACGGGGGTGCGCGCGCCACCCCTCAGCCCCTCCCTGGATCGCGCGCCCTGATTACCCATTTGATTTTTTCTAATTGTTGTTTTTTTTTTTCAATGAAGCTAGTGGTCCCTCTGATTTAATGGTACCATCTTTTGATGGGCTATCTCTACGGTATGGGGTTGTAAGTGCGACGCACCTGGGAACACACGGTATGGTTTGAGGACTGTTTATTCATTCAAAGAGGGTTATAAGAAGTTTTTTGTGTTTGTTCTTTTTTTCTTTATTTGATCCCGCTTGGTGAAAAGTGGAGTTTTTGAGGTGTTTTTTTGTTTTGGAATTGTTTCATATGTGTTGGGTACTTTTGAATGTCTTTGGCAAAAGATTTTGAAATTATTTGTTTTGGAGGAATTCGGACTCACCTCTTTGAAATGCGATGGTCCGTCTAAACCTTTGACAACAGTCAATAAATGATCATGAAAGCCAATCACTTTGAGTGTGTATTTTCCCGGGGGTGGACCTGTTGAAAAATTAATGAACGAATGAGGACTTGCTCTTGACCTCTGACTATTTAACAGAGATGTGATACAATGTAGACACATCGCGTCTTTTCATTTTTTTCTTTTCATTTTATGATATCGGATTAAAGGGGACGTATCTGTATCTATCGGCACACGCTAAAAAATCTTCCTATACAATTTAGAATCTGCCTGTTGAGATTTCCGAATATGAGATGATTTGAAAGATGGGAGTCATGTGTGCATTGACCTTCGTTACAACATTTCTTGACCCCTGGTCAGGGCGCCCGCCCTGAGGGCCGGACTGCGAATGTCACACCTGTCGTCTCTTTGCCTATTGAGCTTTCTTACCATTGCGCGGTGAAGTACAGCCACACAAAAGTATCTGTTTTAGAAGGGCGTGCGTCTTAGTAATGGAAATATTTGCAATTATTATTTATTCTAATGCCTTTAAATGATGCCATAAAAAGAGACATATCAAGATCAGAACTCACATCATATATATCAGGTTTTGTGGGATAAAAATTCAACATTCATGTCATTTTCAAAACAAAAAAACAACCTAAAACAAACAAAAACCAACTTTTTTTGTTTTTGTAATTGGTGTTAGACTTGCGAGGGGGTGAACCAAATCCTTAGCGAGGGGACATGATTTTGCAACATCCTTCACTTTGACATGGTTTGAGAACTTCTGATCAGATTTGCAGAGACAAAAGAAAAATGAAAATTTGTACTAATTTACAATTTGGCCACAAGGGGACCAGTGGTAGGTAGGGGAGGGTAGGAAAGAAAATTGTTAGAATAAAACTGGAACCTCCCCTCGGCGTAATCGTTTAAAAACGGGAATCCCCGGCTGGAGTGAAGTACTTAATCATGCAAATGAAAACATCGCCAGGGTCGATGTCGTGTGGGGACTTTTGACGAGCTGTTCGGAACCTTGGCATGACCGAAAAAAAAAATAAAAAAGGGGAGTGGTCTCAGAGGCTCCCCAAATAATTCGGACAGGAGAGGTATGGACAATAGGACAATAAGCGATTGCTTTAAGGCTTTTAGTTTTCTAGGTGTCTATTTACGAGACGAAGATTACCCTTGAGTTTTGATATTAGAAAATCGAACTTCGTTATATATTGAGCCTCCCCACTGACTTGAGGCCTGGATTTCCACTCATTTTGTTTTCATCCGGGATTGGACCTAATTAAAAATAATGCACGCATCTCAGGGATACCCAGTGTCATCTGGTGCATGCCGTAAATAAGAGGTTATAAACTAGGGACGCACCATAGATATCCAGGGGGGGCTAGGAAGTTAGTTTGGAGATGAATTTTTTTTTCGTGGCTGATGAAGGAAGGTGATTTTTTTTTTCCACAAAGCTGGGGGGTTAATTTTTTTTTTCTTTAACAAGCTTGCGGGGTGAATTTTTTTTTAAATTTAGAATTTAGTTTTAACGTGGAATTTTTTTTTAATCATTCTACCAGGTGATTTGTTTTCTTTTCATCGCCTAAGTGTTGATTTTTTCTTTTTTTTTTACAAGCTGGGGTGGATTTTTTTAAAATTCATTTTATGTGGCAAATTTATACTATGGGGTGTATGGGCCAGCCAGAGGTTCACCTTTTGAACGACTGATTGAGGCAAGGGCTCATTTTGAAAGACGGTGATTGAGGAAACCTCCCTACCATGTCTGGGACAAACTGCCAAGTTGGTTAAGATGGACAATTAAATAAATGTGACCCCCCTCATCCACAATACATTATGTCATACCACTGTAATGTCCAATACACATGAGCAGTGTGTCATTTAAAATGTTACATAGATTGTTCATTTCATCTCCACCATTCACTGTAAAAAAAACCCACAACAAAATTGTTCAAAATTGGTTTTTTTTTTTTAAATAATGTTTAACAAACCTTATGCAAATGAAACACTTTCCTTAAACCACAGTACCAATAATATTTCAAACAGAATCACAGAACTTTTCATCAACACATTGAAAATAATCAAAACAGGAACATCAGTATTATTTTCATTTGTATGTTGTTTCATTCAGTGTTACAAATGAAACCCACTTATTAGGCTATATTTAATACAATTCCAATAAAGAAGCTTTGGAGGATAAGATTTCAGATCTCATCATTTTAATGATAATAACTGTAGTTTTTATATGATTATCTTCAACTTGTCTGAGAAAAGATCTTAAATGGACACAATGGCATGAAAAAATATTCAGGACATAATAAATATAGAACCCTTACTGAAAAACCATTTCATAAATTTGAAACAATTTTGGATTGTTATCTTTATGTAAAAACAGTAGAAGAGTTTGTGCAATATGGCAATTTCTGCCATGGGAAAATCAAGGTGTTGACACCCTGCCAGAATTGATAGTGTATCTAGATGCTGTGTGCCACAATTCAAAAGTATTCAGTCCAGAAGTCAAGGCATTGTAGTGCGGCTTTTTAGTAAGACCATGGAAAAAAGAGATTAGAGGAACCACAAACGACCCACTTGACGTTTGACGATTATCTGCCGCCTATTAATGCAATTGTTATTCATATCTCTCAAGTGGCTCTTCCGAGGATAATCCTATTCAGAATTCTGGCTCGAGAAAATTCTCATTCGTGTTGTTTCTTCTTCTTCATTGCGAAAAGATTCCGGCCATCGGGAAATAGCGAATCTCAAACATATGGCCGCATCCATGACACCCGATCAAACACGCCCGGGGGGTTCTTGGATTTGCTCGGGAACCCTGCTCGTGTTCCGAAAAAAGAGGGACTAGCTGCAATTCGGGACTACCGTAGGGACAATCAAATTAATCAGTTCTAGTCCCGGTGGGGGGGGGGGGGGTACAATTTAGTTGTGATTGTGACTGGTTCAATGATAACAAATAGGAAAAATTAACATAAGCATAACCAGCCAAAGTAACCATAAGTGTGTATTTTTTTCTTGTTGCCAGTGTACAGGTGGTCCTTTTCTGTAGTTGCTGTTTAAATGTGTATCTTTTTCATTTATTGAGAACAGGCCCCGCAAGGGGTTATCATCTCACTGCAAATTACCTTCAATCTCACTCATTTTATTTTGTATTTGTTCATCTAGACTAGGCCTACAGTCAAAACAATCTGAATAAATTATTATGTAAATATGTCATTACAGTGGAAAAATAAACTTGTTACATATTACTTACTCAAAAAATATTTTTCAAATCCAAGTAAAATGTTTTATAATACAGGTTATAAGTGGAATTTCCAAATAGAGTATATAACTGGATACTACTAGTTGAAATGATATTATAAAACGCATATAAAGATGTCATTCCTGCTGTACCGTTAGGTGTAATTTTCACTGAAAACTAGTAATAATTTCACTAAAGCTTGTCAATTGGGGCCGGGTATATTTTAACTGAAAAATTGGTCGCCGTTTTAGGTTCCGCTTCAGAACCCCTTGAACGATCATGGGTGGCCCAACGAAAATCCAAGACGCCCCGGCCCCACCACCCAGGTACAAACAACTTTCAAATTTAGTCAAACTTCATCCTTTATTATTTCATTCACACTGGGCATTCTGGGCAGTCAAGCTGAACGCATAACGATGTACATTAACTTCTTATATGCGAAAACAACACAAATACCAACCGGAGACCGTCCGGAACTGTTTGTAATATGCAATATACTTTACACTTTTTACGTTTCGGACATAGAGTTTTCAAAATATCTACAGTATGATTTCTCTCGCTATTCATCTATTTCGGCAGAGGATTATGATCAAAGGGTGTTTTTGAATCCTTCCTTTTGTGCGGGTGAAGGGAGACACAGATTAAAATATCGGATTGTGGGAAGCTTTGTGGTTCCTTCTCATCTCTTTCTTCCATGGTAAGACACGATCTGTTCATATAAAAGGGATTAGCAGCATCACAATACAATGGTGTGTGAGCTGCTGACTGCATGCTTTTCAAGGTTGATAAAATGCTGGCAGTAATGTCAGCATCTTGGGTTGAGAATATGAGGCTTACAAGGATAATATTGTTAGTTTTCTCTTTTTTTTTTTTGACAATTTTAAGCACCCTAATTGTTTTTAATTTGTGAAAGAGATTTTATTAAGTGTCCATCTCATATATCTGAATATTTTGTTTTTTTCATGCCATTTGTCCCTTAACACCCCAAGACAATGGGTGTACTGTACCACTCAGAGCATTCACAATTCGTTGTATTTAAGTAAGACTATTGAACACAAAAGTGGTCTGTGGAGTAACTTGGTAGATGTGACATACATACATGGTGCTGTTTTTATTCGTTTTGAAATA